>PISX010004730.1:0-116755 GCA_004024625.1 Mellivora capensis | reverse complement strand
GAGTCAATTATCATATGGTTTCACTTATTTGTGGAGCATAACAAATAACACGGAGGACATGGGGAGATGGAGAGGAGAAGGGAGTTGAGGGAAATTGGGGGGGAGATGAACCATGAGAGACTACGGACTCTGAAAAATAACCTGAGGGTTTTGAAGGGGCGGGGGGTGGGAGGTTGGGGGAGCCTGGTGGTGGGTATTATGGAGGGTGCGCATTGCATGGAGCACTGGGTGTGGTGTAAAACTATGTATGAATTCTGTTACGCTGAAAAGAAATTTAAAAAAATTAAAATTAAAAAAAAATATATGGGATGCCTGGGTGGCTCAGTCAGTTAAGTCTCTGCCTTGGGCTCAGGTCATGATCTCAGGATCCTGGAATCGAGCCCTGCATCGGGCTATCTGCTCAGTAGGGAGCCTGCTTCCCTCCCACCCACCGCCTGCCTCTCAACCTACTTGTGATCTCTGTATGTCAAATAAATAAATAAAATCTTCTTAAAAAAAAACCAAACAAAAAAATGGAAACCATCTTTGAAAGAGCCAATTTTACACAAAAAATCTTCCTATTATTCCTGGCTTGCCTGAACTTCATATGAAATCACATACCCCAGTAGGGCTTCTGAGAAAAAAATGGCAAAATTAAGTTTACATCTTTATCAACTACTGAATAAGTCAATACATTATTTATGCGCAATAAATAGACCCCCTCCTCATTGTAGAGCAAAACATATTTAGGTTAGCCATTTAATGATAGACAAAATGTCGGTCTCTTAAGGGTCAGAAAATATGATGGAAATAAATGTGTTTGTAAAGGGCAAGCTGGGGACCAATGACAAAGGAGGATATTTTATTCACCAAAGTGAATAAAACTAAAGTGTAACCGTGGACACCCAGAATGGGAGGAGTAAGAGACAGCTGGAGAAGTAAGTTCAGGAATAAACAGTTTCAGAGTGAGAAGCTGGTTAGGAGCTGAGGGTACTATAAAAATGGAAGATGAGATAATGTCGTTAGCCAGGAAACTATCTTTAAGCTGCTCAGAATTCAATTCAGCGGAAACTGTGCACCATGTCTATGGAGTAACCCATTTTCTCAAGGGCCAATGGGGTTAGAGAGAAGATTCCAGGAGTAGGTAAATACTGGCCAGCCTAGACATAAAGAGTAAATGACATACCTACAATAGTAAAAAGGACAGAGAGACCTGGGTCCCAAATGCTTTGGGTTTGGTTGACTAGACAAAGCTGTAGAGAGCTGAATGTCCTCTGCCAGGTTATTTGCCAACCAAACTCTGTTTGTGTATGCGCTAATAAGCTTATAGAAGCGTGCTCTGAATAAGACTCATACCTCAAAGAGCAGAGAAGTATTAGTGAAAGCAAGACATTGACTCCAATGTATACCATTTGCTACTTTCCTCTGGAGTGCTAATTCTGAGAAGATATTCCTAAGAGAAAGAGGCGAGAAGAGGTTAGAGCAATCACTGTCTTCAAGAGTATAGCTCTGAAGAGCTTACCATGTCTGCCCCTCTCCCTCCATAACCTCCCAGCGTTTGATTTGATTTTGGCTAAGAGTGCAGAAGTTTTGGTATAAACAATCACCAGGTTCACAAGGATTATGGTTTTCAGCCAATGAGGGGGAGAGAAAAAGACACTGCATAACTGTGAAGTTTCTCTTGAACACCACAATCAGTCGGCAGTATTCACTGAGCATCAATATTGTCCCGAGGTCATGGGTAGGGGGAAATATGCCATCGAGATAAAAAAAGAAAAGAAAAGAACAAACGAAGTAACTGACTTAGAGGAAACTTTCAACATGTATGTGCAGCCAAAAAAGCAAAAATGAGAACACTGTCAAGTACCAACATTTTTAGGGATCTAGTGAAACAAATCACAGCCTGAATCCTCACATATTTCAAGACTACACTAGCTTTGGAGCCCACCTGTGTCCCTTAGCATATATGTGTTTTATATCTACATGTTCAAACTCATTTTGCACAAATGCCCAAGATATATTATTAAAACCTCTTCAAAAATCAGTTTTGTCTTTTTCCCCATACTACCCTCCCAGATTAAGCACCTCACCTTGTAACTTTCTGAGAAAAGAAGAGAAAGCCAGTGGACCCCTAGAATGGCTATGTAAAACCTTGCATGAGTTGTGTGAGTGGTCACACAGAGCAAGAACCATCATAACACAGTGGTGGGTAAGCAAGCTGAGGTCAGAGCCAACATGATGAGGATGGCAGCACAGAAGAGGGAAAGATCCCAGGACCTTGAGAACATTGTTGAACTGCTCAAGCAACATGAATTGAACTGATCACGCTCCATACTTCTTCTGAGTAATAATATATGCCTTTTTTTTTTAACCTTCAAGAAGAAATAAACCCACTCAGGATTCTAAGTGTCCTGGAAATAGGAGACATGATAGATGGAGAAGGAGAAACAGTATTCCATCATGCTGGCACGTGTATGGGATACGCTACTTGGAAAGGATTGTCCATTTTTGTCCTTTCTAATTCTCTTCTTAGCTGGCAGCTACTATATTTGGCTTCCTTAAAATTGTTCCTCTGTCTGTCACTGTGTCACTAAATGATGTGCCCAGAGATCATAAATTGGGGGGGTGTGTATATGATTTTTCCATACAGATTTTAAATATTGATGGGGTACTATTTACTCTCATGTTATACTGCATTCAGGACTCCTCAAATGTCAGATGTATGAAAAAGCAATATACTAGCTCCCCATTCAGTATCTAACTCAACATGTCCCCAAATCCACCCAGCTAAGATATTCAAGTAACCTGAAGGATATTAGGGAAAATGAACATCGGAGGGTTTCATGAGTGCTACAGAGACTAAGAGCAGACAGCTCAGCACTGTCCTAGCTGCAATTCAACTTTCATATAAGGAGGAAGTCCTCACATTCCCAGGTGGAGACTTAGAAAAAAAAAAAAAAGAATCTGAAGGAAGAAGATACTGCACATTTTATGTTCTTCCCCTTTCAAGTACCCTACCTCTGAAAAAAGACCATAAAAAGGTAAATACATCATTTACTTTCCAAGCTCCTTTTGCTACAGAATCTGGGAAGCTTAAATGTCTACACTTTACTGAGCTCAAAATTCACTGAGCAAAATAAATATTATTTCTGGAGCTCAGAAAGCAGTAAACCAATTAAAGGGAGATGAAGCAGGATACTCCTACAAAGCAATAGACTTAGAGACCTCATGGTTACAAGGTATAGCCTCCCTAAGTCTGTGAAAGAACACAATGGAACACTGGCTCTATGTGGTTAATGATTCAGAGTACTGGTCAAGGAAGCTCTTCTATGACAGCAATGCATTTAGCCTCCCTGGCTCCCACCTTCCTACACACCTACACACAAAGTCAAACAGAAAGCCTGCCCCCTACCCCATAAAATCAAAATGAGACTTAGTAAGATAGCAAGACTTGGTAGGAAAAAAATACCACTAACTTTTTTTCCCCCCCAGAAACACAGAATGCAAAATGGAAAGAATCTGGAGAGAGATTACTGATACTCTTATCCTGGTGGGTGGGGAGGACCAGACAGGAGGAGAAAAATAGTTAAATTCAAGAAACAGAGAAATAGTTATGCACTCTACCTACCCCCCATTACCTCTCTTCCCAATTTTCAACTTCATATCAAGGTTGCAGACTATATTTTATGCCCGATCATGGCAAATATTCCTATAAATGACTATATAGATGGCAGCATTAGACTTAACAGTAATCAATTATCAAAAAAGAAAAATTTGGAAAGGCTATAGGCGTTACATATATGAAAAACAAGTGGTTACTGTCCCAGGCTCTTAACTGATCTTGCTGGTAACCTGAAGTTATATATAAAACAGCTCTACCACAAGAGCTAACATTTATATGGATATTTACTTTGTGCTGACTGTACCGGGCACTGTACCAGGCGCTTTGTTTTACCCCCACAACAACCCTCTGAGGTCAGTCCTGTTACCTTACTTATTTTAAAGATGTGGAAATGAAGGAAGAGAAGTTAAGTAATACACATAATTGCTTATTTGTCGAGCGAGGCAATAAAAATCCAGATCCAATTCCCAAACCCAAACTCTTATCTCAGTGCTAGTCTTCCTTTCCAACAGTTCCCAGAAATCAGTTCTACATGTCATGTATACTAATACCCCTGCTTAAGCATTTATATGGTATCACACTACACTCCAGACAACCCTGCAAGGTAGGCACTGTTGCTTTCTTAATAGGAAACTGAAGTCATGGATGTTTTGAGCAAATTCTGTGACCTTAGATAATATTCCCTTTTTTGAAAAAATCAAATTGCAGTTTTCCTTTAACTAGCTACATAAAAATGCTGTTCTTTTTTATGTTGAAAGTTAAAGGAACTACTGACTTTAAGAAATAGTCTAGGATTAAAAAATTGCTGGGTAATTTCCATTATTCCCGCTGTAGCTAAGGTATATTTTGTTAATAAACACACCATTGCCTGAAGTGTCTCTACATGATTGCATATATGTATTTTGCTCAAAATGCCATTTACTGCATGTAAAGTAGCTTTAAATCCTTCCCTGAACAACACAGTATAAATAACCCAGTCTTCTCTAGAAGACAACATACTCTAGAGGTGTTGATTTTATTAAATGATATTTAATGAAGGGTTTCCTAGTTATAAAATAGTATATATTGTGTGTAAAGTGCAGAGATGTCCATTGTTAGCATTCTGGCATATATCCTCCTGTATTTTACTCTGGGTCGGCTGTGAGTGTGTATATGTGCATGTGTGTCTATGTGCACATATAAACTTTTTTTTTACACATAAACATTTTAAAAATTAGGTTTTTAACATACTTTTTTGTCACATGCCTTCATTATGTAAGATATCAACATTTATCTATGCCATAACATATTACTCTTTTTAAACTATTTTTATTGTGAGACACAATGAGGAAAAAAAAAACAGAACAAATGTACAGCCAATGAATATATAAAAAACGAAACCACATAGAGCATTAGGTAAACACACAGAACACAGCTAGCATTCCAAAAAGTACCCTACTTGATCACCAGCCTTTTCCTCTCACAAATGAACCTGATCTTTATGTTCATCTTTTCCTTACTTTTCTTTATAGTTTTACCACCCAAACAAGTATTGCTAGGTTGGATAGGTATGCTCTGCCTGTGTGCAAGCTTTACATTAACGGAACCGCACAGTGTGCTCTTTTGTATCTGGCCCCTTTGTGGGTCAACATGTCTATGAAAGTCATCCATGTTAAGTGCAGTTAAATCTTTCTCCTTGTTATACAGTATGTTCTATTGTCTAAGTATATACCACAGTTATCTATTCTATTGATGGGTAGCTGAACTGTTTTCAGTCTTTTGCTGATGAAAATAATGCTGCCATGAATAATCTTGCATACCTCTTGGTCCACATGTGCATTCATTTCTAATGAGTATAAATGTAGCAGTGAAATTTTAGGTCATCTGACATGCACATCTCTAGCATCAGAAGATACTGTCAAACATTTTCTAAAGTGTTTGTAACAATTTTAAACTCCCACCAACTTTAAAGGAAATTCCCCATTACTGATTGTCCTTGTCTCATAGCTTAGCGCTTAGTCCATAGCTTGGCTTTTCATTTTCTTTATATCTTTTGAAGTGCAGAAGTTTTTCATTTTGATGAAATCCAATTCATCAATTCTTTAATTTGATTACTCACACTTTCTGTGTGTCTCTTCTAAGAAATCTGTGCCTACGTACAATCACAAAGATATTTTCATGTATTTTCTTTTAGAAGCTTAACAGTGTTAGCTCTTACATTGAGTCCTATGACGTATCTTGGATTAAATCTGTACATTGATAGGAGATAGGAGCTGCAGTTTGTTTTTGTTATTTTCATACGAATATTTAACTGACCATACCCCATGTGCCCACTGAATTATCACTATTGCCTTTGAGAAAACCAAATATCTGAAGGTCTATTTTGGGGCTTTCTATTCTGTTCCATTGATTGATATATTTATCTTTACACAGACACCACATTGTTGTGATTATTATAGCTAAACAATGTATATTTAATGTAATTACTGATACATTAGGATTAAGTCAATCATCTTGCTAAATGCTAACTGTCTTTACGTTCCCTTTCTTGTCTTAGTTTCAATTGGTTTAATACTTATTCTTCATTATTTGAACATTGGCAATTTGAAAGTTGTATATTCTTTATAAATTATGCTATTTTGGGGCACCTGGGTGGCTCAGTGGGTTAAAGCCTCTGCCTTCAGCTCAGGTCATGGTCCCAGGGTCCTGGGATGGAGCCCCACATCGGGCTCTCTGCTCAGTGGGGATCCTGCTTCCCCCCCTCTCTCCGCCTGCCTCTCTGCCTACTTGTGATCTCTGTCAAATAAATAAATAAAATCTTTGAAAAAATTATGCTATTTTAATGATTGTCATACAAAATCATATGCTTCCTCAAATAATCATAATTTATAATTAGTAGTTAATTGTTACAAGGAAAACAGAGAAACTTCACAACACTATCTACAGTTCTTCCCTCCTGCAACATAAAATATTACGGGCATTGTTTTAATTCTGCATATATCTTAAAGTCACAAGGCATTGCTATTGCTTTATATATTCTGTTCATTCAGATATACCAACATATGTACCATATCACTGCCCTTCCTTCCTTCTCCACTCCTGCATCTGGAATAACAGTCTTTTAATAAATCCACCAGTACAAATGTGTAGATGAAGTAAAATTTTGGTTCATTCAACGATAATGTGTCTTATTTCTCTACCTAGTTTCAGGATTCTTTTTTATCTTTAGTTTTTAGGATTTTTAACTATAGTATTTATTTCCCTTTTTGTTTAGAATCTGTTGGACTTCTTAAATATGTGGCTGGGTATCATTCATCATCTTGAGAATATTCTTAATCATTATTTCTTCAAACACTGCTTTAGCACACTCTCTCTCTCTTCCTGAGACTCCAAACTAAGTGTACTGAGCCCTCCTTACTATGTTCTCCATCTCTTACTCTCTCTTAATATGTTCTACCTTTTTTTTAAAATAAAGATTTTATTTATTCATTTGACAGACAGAGATCACAACTAGGCAGAGAAGCAGGCAGAGAGAGGAGGAAGCAGGCTCCCCACTGAGCAGAGAGCCCGACACAGGACTCGATCCCAGGACCCTGGGATCATTACCTGAGCCAAAGGCAGAAGCTTTAACCCACTGAGCCACCCAGGCGCCCTGTTCCACCTTTTTGTTATTGTTTGCTATTCTGTGTACATTTTGGGTATTTTCTTCTGTTCTATCTTCCAGTTCACTAATCCTCTCTTCAATAAAGTCTAATTTACTGTTAAATCCATCCAAATTCAGTTGTTGTACTTTCCACTTGTAGATTTTCTATGATTATTTTTCAAATAAATTCCCTGTAACATGCTTTAATCTTCATTTTTAACTCTTTGAATAAAGCATGATTATAAAAATTCTGTTAGTATTCCAATAAGTAGAGACCCTTTAAGTCTATTTCTACAGCTTCTATTAGCTTTCATTCATGTTGTCATGCCTACTTATGTGACTGAGTATCTCTCACTATATATTATTCTACTTGAAAAACTGCTTTATAAATAATTTGAAGACTAAAATATTATCTTTCTCCATTGATATTTCTGATTTGATTCTGGAAGCACGAGAAGTCTAGAATCAGCTTAATCCAATATTGGGTTTTAATTCTGGGGGCCAATGAAGTGTACCTCAAACTGACATGAGAGTTGTCTTACTTTCAGCTCATATTCATTCTTATGGTACGGCATGTCAGGGTCCTATCTCAAAGCTTGGGACATTTACATGAGCACCAACCTTTGCTGGCCCCTGATCCTTAAACCTTGTCTTCAAGCCCTATAAAGCTGTCAAAAGTTCTGTTCAGGACTTGACCATATCTCATAAAAGGGTAATTGAATTAGAATTCAATGATTTAAAAGTCCCCTAAAAGCCCGTATTTTTAGAAATTTAAAAAAATGCATTTCAAACTAATTCATAGATTAAAGAAGAAATCATGATAAAATTGAGCAACAATAGTGGTAATATCAACAGCTGTGAGAAATTTATTGCACAGATTAGATATTAGGGAGAAAAGAGAAAGAGACTGCTTTTATTCTAGGAGATTCTAGCAAACTGAAGATCCTAGCAAACAAAACAAAAAAGGAAGAGAAATGAAATAAGAGAATCAAGAAAGAAGAATTAAAGAGGAGTTGGATAAATTGATCTTTAAGATTCTCTTGCTCTAAGTCTGCACTATTTCAAACATTCAAATTTAGTCTTAAATATCTACATTTCTTTCCTTTCTAATTAAATTTAGGTTTTAACTTTTTAGAAAGAGCCATAACGTAAATCAGATAAAGAATAAGAAGCTTGGGTGACAGTCAATTTCTTCGCAAAAACCAAAAGTCTGGTCATTTTCTCTAAAGTAATCCCAATAACTTGAGCACAATACACAAATAATAGATACATTTGTCAGAGGTGTTTATCACTTCTTCCTACAATGATTTCTTCTGGGTTTTTTCCCCCTTGTTTAATAAATCAAATGAAGCTACATTATAAGAAGTGCTCAAATTAAGTTTGTGATAATTTTATTATGACTAGAGAGAGAGAGAGAAGACAGATAATGGTAGATTAATAATTGTATATAGATATTTATAATCTTTCCCTTGTTGGTTAAAATTCAACTTACTTCCAACTCTACACAGAATGTTAGCTACTATATCTTTCATCAGTTTCTTCATTTATTTTCATGCTCCTGTCTTTATGAGCCACAACCTGCCTACCTTTCAAACTACTGTTCATCACTGATTCTCTTCATGATCTAATGTCTTTATCTAGAAGGGCTTTGATTCCATAGATTCTATTCAGCCTCTACACCACAGCAATCTCACTTCTGCCCTCACTCCTTAACTAAAACCAAGGGTACAGAGACTTCCTTACCATCAAACCCCAAAGACATATTCCTTATCCTATCTGACTTATGGCAACATTTTGCACTTACTATCCTTCTTTTCTTAAAAATCTTTCCTCCCATGAATTCCAGAGCACTATTTTGTAATAACTTTCCTCCTACCCAGCATGCCAGGGCACTATTTTCTAATAATTTTCCTCCTACCCTGCTAACCACCTATCTTTCTCTCTTCCAACGGCTGCACATCCTCTTCCCTATGGTTTCCCAGGGACATCTTTTCAACCCTCTTCTCTTTTCCCCTTACATGCTCAGCAGGTGAAGGGACATAGCTGTGTTCCCACAAACTACTTCCATAACTCCCAAATATATTGTTCCCAGCCTCCATCTTTACTCAGAATCAGTCTCAATTTTATAGCTCCTTATGGGACTTTACACCTCTTTGGCTACAAGTATCTTAAAATTAAATTTACCACCACCCCCTTTCCCAGAAATGAGTTGCAGACTCAAATTCCCTTAAGTCAATTATTTGTATAAACACAGATGCTTGGAAATCTATGCGTCACTCCATATTCTCCCCTCCTCCTCACCCCTGAAACATCTAACAAGTCACCAAGTCTCGTTGATTCTATCATTAAAAGTTGTTCACATCCGTCCCTACTCCCCTCAACTGCTAAATAATTTTCTGATTCACTTCCCTTACTTTAGGTCTTTCAACCCTTTAATCCTACCTCCAATATACCAACAATGCTTCTAAAATATACATCTAATTATGTTACCCTTCAGGCCTGAAAATCCTAAGAGGCGTCAACTATCTATATAAGAAGCTTAAACTCCCCAACAAAGCACACTTTAGGCCCTTTCTTTCTAGCCTCTCACACTCTTTCCCACATTCAAACCCCCAAGCAGTTTATAGCTTAATCTCACCACATCACTATAAATTACCATGTTCTTTCTAGAGTCTAGAATGTTCTTCTCTCTTTATTCTACTTGGGAAAACTTCTACTCTTTAGAGTAATAACTGGGCTCAGGATACTCATGTAGAACATATTATCACTATTAAATAAAGTTATTTAGTGAAAGGAGTATCTCAAGAAATGAGATATCATAGTATTTCTAACCCAACCCTCTCATTTTAGAAATAACAAAAGTAAAGATAATAGAGATGAAATGATTTAATCAATGTTACAGAAAGTGTTATTTTATCCCAGGTACAGGTAAATCAAGGAAAAAATAAGTTGTACTACAAGCAGGACTTAATGGAGTAATACTTTATGTCATTTTAACAGATGGGAATATCACATATTTTTGTTATTTCAGTAATCATACTGTATCAATGACCAATGTGTATAGGCTAAACCATAAATACAAATAAAGTAAGATATGCTAAAACCTATGTTATATGACCAGAAGATCCAAAACCCACAAAGTTCCCACTTCTTACCACCAAATGATGTGATGAATGGGAGATCAAAATTATTAAGTTTTCCATCTATGACAGTTCTTTTCTTCTAGCACACATGCAAAATTTTAAATGTGACCCTAAAATATGGACAGTGATTATTTTACCAGGTAATGTGTCATTCTCCCAACTTAGGACCATTTTTCAGCCCTTCAGAATACTAGTTTTCTCCTACAAATTTCTGGTAAACATCTTTATGTATTCCACAGTTATTTTCTAAATAATGGGGAGCATCAAAAGCTGTACTCTCAAAAGGAAGCACCAATAGGAACAATTGTCTTTATTCTGGAAGTGCTTAAAGCCTAATTGTGAAAATAACTTAATATTTCTAAGTCTTCGTTACAACATCTGTACATAAGATTTATGACTTTAGAAACCATTTTCATCTTAAAAGTTCTAGGATTTTTATCAATTCTACAACTTCAAGGTTTAGACTTACTAAATTTCTCTCTGCTTACAGCCCTAAAACTTTTAAGTACAGTTTTATCAAAAAACTGTCTTAGTCCTAATAATAACTACTTGTAATCATGTTGACACTGGACATTTCTTTGTGGGCCTAACATAACAGGTCTATTCAATAGCTAGAGCAATTAAATTGTTTATTAAGACTTCTAAGCATTTAAAGCAATCAGACCACACGGTGAGAACATGAAGGAAAATAATTAACTCCTTTCATTCACCTGTGATTATAAGGTACCACATACCCCAGTAGAGGTTAAATAATCACCTCTTGGGTCTAAGACCACAACTATTTCACTGCTGAAATCCCAGTCTCCCTCAAATTACCTTATTTTTTTGATACAAGACTGAAGATAGATGTTTAACAAAAGAGCCACCAGAATTTTACTTGAAAAGTTGATTTTTAAAAATTTGTATTTTTACATGTAAAAATATAAGCAGTTATAATAATAATATTCAACCTAACAATTATTCAAGTGTCAAAAGAGGGGTGCTGTTTTTGTTTGTTTGTTTTTTTTTTTTAAGGAGATCTCTGACTTAACTTGAATTAAATTATCCCAGGAAAAGAGACAAGTGGCCATGAGGAACTAAAAGGAGCCCCACTTCTTTGTAGCAACTTCAAATTAAATGATTGGTTTGGCTCTTAAGATTTTTAATTTTAATATGGTGGCCAATGTTGTGGAAAATAAAGGTAATCCTTTTACTTAAAATGAGGGGAGGTTCTGGGGCGCCTGGGTGGCTCAGTGGGTTAGAGCCTTGCTTTTGGCTCGGGTCCTGGTCCCAGGGTCCCGGGATGGAGCCCCGCATGAGGCTCTCTGCTCAGCGGGGAGCCTGCTTCTCCCCTCTCTCTGCCTGCCTCTCTGCCTACTTGTGATCTCTGTCTGTCAAATAAATAAAATAAATCTTTAAAAAAAAATGAGGGTAGATTCTGAAGGGCATTTGTCAAAAGGCTTCAAAATACAAAATGAGATACCAAAAAACAACAGTATCAATTTTTATTACGGTGACAAAATCACTTCTCTGACAACAACCAGCATAATTCAGTAGGCAATCTATGATATTATTACCATGAATGGGATGAGGCAACTATTACCACTAACCAACAATTGTTATCTTTCTATACCACTGTATCAATCTGGCTTTTCTTCTGCGAAAGCCTTAGACCTAAAATAGCACCAAATAACAATACTAAATTTTCTTCAGTAATATCCACTGCTAAAAACATTACTGATTCTGATCCACTTCAAATAGTTTTCTTAAAATACCTGCTTATCAAAACAAAATAATTTTTCTTTCTCAAGTATTTTTCTTAAAAATTTACCAAGTCATTCTGCCAAATCTGTATCATCATAAATGAATGTATGAATATCCTGAGGCTAAAATTCTGTGACCATAAAGCTACTAGTCTATATCTAATAAACAGAATTGCTTTTGTAACGTTTTCACAGGGTTAAAAAAAAGTTTAGGATATTGTTCAAAACCATCTAAACACTGTCTTATTCTTTTGCTGTACAGAAGTATGTGTTCTGCGCTCCTAATCTTTCTAATTTAATAGGTCATAGAGACCTTATATAGAATCAGTAAAATGATCAAATTCACTTTATAGTTGTTATAATTTATAAAAATCACACTATCATCTCTACTACTTTCTTCCTAAATAGATTTTCAGTTATATTAACATAAAGGTGTTAATAATTTCATATTCTTTCCCTGTTTTTTATTTCTTACTCCAACGTCCAGTTACCAAAATGATGCTTTTCATTTAAGAATTTAACAAAAAGGGCGCCTGGGTGGCTCAGATGGTTAAGTGTCTGCCTTTGGCTCAGGCATGATCCCGGAGTCCTGGGCTTCCTGCTCAGCGGGGAGCCTACGTCTCCCTCTGCCTCTCTCTCTCTCTTTCTCTGTCTCTCATGAATAAATAAATAAAATCTAAAAAAAAACCCCTTATTTAAAAAAAAAGAATTTAACAGAAAAATGCAGTAATTTGCATAAAAGTAACTTCCTGAAAACTTGATGCTTTTACATAGCGTCACTAGTGATATACAAGGTCAAGCAAACTGTTTGAAGCTTCAGATGCTATATTTTCCCTACTGCATTAGCTTGGAAAAAAAAATGTAGATCTTCAGTCTTCTCTAAAGCATCATAATCATCATAATATGGACTATAATTAGTCCACAACCACCCCCACTTTAATAATAAATGCCGAGAATATAAAAACAACAAATGGAATGCCTTAAAATCCATTAAGCTCTTCTCTTATTAAACACAAAATTTTAACTCTTAACCACAAAACTTTTATTCTTAATTCACAATCAAATCCTTTTGGCCGTTAATCTCAGCACTTAATGTCATTCATTCCAATAAAACCCATTTTAAACGGCTGTAAATGCCTTCCCTACTTCTCTGTGTGTCTTCAGAGAAACTAGAAGATGAACAGTAATGGAGTTCAGCCACTATGACTATGCACAACACAATTACGCTTCCTATACACTAATTTCTGTTAGAATATCCTGTTTGGGGGCGCCCGGGTGGCTCAGTGGGTTAAGCCTCTGCCTTCAGCTCAGGTCCTGATCTCAGGGTCCTGGGATGGAGCCCCGAATCGGGCTCTCTGCCCAGCAGGGAGCCTGCGTCCTCCTCTCTCTCTGCCTGCCTCTCTGCCTCCTTGTGATCTCTCTCTCTCTCTGTGTCAAGTAAATAAAATCTTTTAAAAAAAGAAAGAAAAAAAGAATATCCTGTTTGTAAGTTTTTCCCATTTCTGTTGAACCCCATCAGTCTAATAAAGAGTAGATACTCAACAAATACCTACTATATTGGTGATCATGTGATTATAATGACAAAAATAAAAATGATGGTGAAGAGCTTCTTAGGTATCAAGCTCTGTTTTATTTCTCATCACTGAAATAATAGAAGTAGTAGTATTTTAGAAACTGAGGAGGAGAGATGACGTATCTTATCCAAACTAACAGAGCCAGCATGTGAATATAGCTAGTTTGGCCTCAAACCGTATGTTCTTAATATGGCAACTAAGAAATAAAGTTACTTTCAAGAATCAGTACTCTAACATCAAATGACTCTTAAATGCAAAACAACCTCATTTCAACAACAAAAAAATGGATCCTGCATCACAAGCTTCCACCTTTTCTCCATTAAGTTCAACTCTGCAGGGGCACCTGGGTGGCTCAGTGGGTTAAGCCTCTGCCTTAGGCTCAGGTCATGATCCTGGGGTCTTGGGATGGAGCTCCACATCGGGCTCTCTGCTCAGCAGGGAGCTTGCTTCCTCCTCTCTCTCTGCCTGCCTTTCTGACTATTTGTGATCTCTCTGTCAAATAAATAAATAAAATCTTTAAAAAAAAAGTAAGTTCAACTCTGCAGATCTGAATTTATCCACCCAGTAAAGTTAATGTGCAACTAGTGGCTTTAAATGAATTTACCTTTAGCTATAAATTGATGTGAAAAAATTTATATATAAAGTTATATTTACACTATATTTAGAATTAAGCTTTAAGTAAGCATATGTTCAAGGTCTACAAAAGAAGATATAATTGTAAAAAATGTGTAAGAGTTTGAGGCTACAGGTTATTTATTTTTCTTTATTCTTTTTATGATTTTAATCTTATTTATATAGGAAATTAAAGTTCAGAGAGGAAAATATACTTTTCCTTGATATATATACAATATCCCCCAAAATATGACTGTTTTATGTATGTTTGCAAAAAACACCTTCCAACCAAAAAACACAATAGCAGATGCCCTTTATTCTACAGAATTGCCACTTACATTGTATACGGTTCTTCCCAAATCTCAATGTGCCCAGTGCACAAGCAGTGCCAAATTGTGCATCTCAATATTTAGAAAAGCCTGATTTTGATATAAGGAGCTTAGATCCTCTTCTCAGCATCAAAATGACCTCCAGAGCCTTGCACTCCCTTCCCAGATCAGAGGAAACCAGAAAGACTGCCTTCCCTGACACAAATGCTAAGGTAACTCAAGACAGCACCCACCTGGGGAAGTGCTTGCTGTACCTACCTGGTTCCTCCTAGAGCTACAGGACCTCATCCTGGGGTCCACCCACGACTTCCAGACCCACTCTAACATCAAGGAGAAAGCATGTGAGCACCTTCAGCCAAACACTCTAGCACCTGAGGTTAAGTTCCATTTGCTGCAATTCCGGCTCTTCTTTCTTCAGACTCAGCCCACAGACCACTGAGGTAAAATTCGCTTCCCAGATTTTTTGGGTAATGGGGACCTTGTCTTTACAAACCTCTCTAGTATTACGGTTACTTGAGAATTTGCTCTTAACAGGACCTTAAGTCCCATTCCTGGGCCAGCCTCGCTGTTAGGTCCTGCTCCCCATGACAGAGGTCCCGACAGATGCCTCTCTCTACTTCACAACACCTACTCTGTTTGCTCCCAACTTGCTCTAGACCAGTTACAGGGGTAGAGGACATCTATAGGCAGGTCCATTTGTCCCCACCCATCCTACAAGCCTACTCCATTCTCCTGAGGAAAATTGGATTATGCCCAGCTTAGTCCTACAAGTGACAGTAAAAATGATGAAAAAATCCACTTGACTATAAACTCTCTCAGTTTTAAGATACACACATCAGGTAACATATACTGAAATCTGTAAGCACACTGAAAAGGATCAAACGTGGGTGATACTATGAAGAAAGAAACAAACACCTTATTTTCAAAAGTTTTTCTCTTCAACTTTCCCACATATAAAATTCTAACCACTTATAGGTAGTCATCATTTCAATGAATTGTGTCAAATGAAAAGGGAAAAAGAAAGATACATTCACCATGAGGCTAATTTATGGTCTCACTAAATCCAGCAGACTGAAGGATTTCATTTAGTTTATCATGAATTCTTAGACCAAGGCAATTCTATTAAAAGCCCTTGAAGAAAAACAAAGCAAAACAAAACAAAACACACCTGAACCTGAACTTGTTAGGTCAGCCAACAAAACCTTTTCCTAAATATTATATCAGATACCACATTTTCCACATTTTTGAAAAGCTAACACCAAGGAGTCTGTCCCTCTAAATGGGGGGAGGAGGGGAGTGTGGAACAAAATTAATTTTTTAAAAATGAAATTTTTCCCCATAAACTAAAACAATAAGTATAACACTTTATAATTTCATGTACACAGCCTTAAAACATACTAGGTATCAACTGGGCAAGACTAACATACTATATGCAGGTTAGAAAATGAGGGCTCAGAAAAATTACCAAAACATACACAGAAGCATCTAGTTCCTGAAAGACTGAGCCTCTTAAAACTCAGTCTTGTGACTTCCAGTCCTGGAGACCCCGATCCTCCCGGTTCACCTTTCCACCATGTCTAAGCCGTGGCTCTCATCCTGATGGCCAAGGGAGTGGCATCATCTTCATTCCAGACAATGAGATGAAGGTAGTCTATAGCATACTGCTTTCACATTTTCCGTGCACTCATTTTCCTTTTCTGACAGTTTTTCTTTATGTTCTCTCACTGGCCCAATGTTAAACACAGCTGAGACACTGCAAAGGCAAGTGTTCTCCTTCGGAATTGCTTTTAAAACAGAAATATGAAGGAAGGTAATCTGGGAGTTTTTAAAATGACTACATTAAGCCTGACCTGTACCAGAATTCTGACAATTACCCAATGTCCCAGGAAGAAAAAGAGCAAACCATGTGGCTTCAAACCAAAAAACAAGCAAGCAAACAAACCCAGCTGGGAAAGCCTGTGTTCCTAAAAGTCTGAATTTTAAGCATTTGAAAATGTACCTGGATGGCTCTGTCACTGGCTGTTGGGGACATTAGCACTGCTGTTCAACAGCTCTCAGTAGAATTGCTTTGGTCTAAGAGCTCATGAAACCCTTCAGACTTCTGGATTTACTGAGCCCATAAATAAGTCTCACGTGAATTTTAATCTAAAGTAGTCTTCCTTTCTTCATTTGCTTTTTTTTTCATCAGACTCAGTTCTTTAAGGCAGGGGCTCTTTTTATCTTTATATCTTTTAAACTTTATATCACCAACATTTAAACATAAGACCTTGTACATACTAACCTTGCACAGGACAATCTAAAGCAATAAGCCCTCTCCCTCTGATTCTTTAATATGTGCATACCTCCATAGCTCTTTCAAGAGCTAAGCTTCTTGGAAAGCTACCTGCCTCAGCTGCAATCAGCAAGGCATGGACTTTGAAAGAGCTCTGGTTATGGTGAGGAACTTGGTCTGACCCACCTATACTTTGACCTTATACCCCAGGAATCCAGTCTGGTAAAACACAGCATCTCAACCTTTACATCAAATGGGTGAGGTTCAGCTTCAAGGGAGAGAAAACCCAAAATAACTATGGATTAAACAAGGTAGAAATTTGTCTCTTCCAGCATAGCAATTCTGCTCCAGGAAATCCCTGGGATCCAGACTAGCATCTAGCCCAACTCTCCATCATCTCTAGGGTATAGCCCTCACCCCTATGGATAAGGGAGTAGCACCTAGACAGCAAGATGGAGAAAGAATTTGAAGGAGAGACATGGGGATCTCTTTTAAGGAAGGTTCCTGAAACTTGCACGTACTTCATAAAAGCCAGGACTTGGTTCCATGTCCACGCAGGCTGTGAGGGAGCCTCTGTCCTAGGAAATTATATGCCTGGTTAAAATCAAGAACCCTGTCAACATGAAGGAAGGGAAGAACAGATACTGGGGGAAAACAACAATTTCTGCCATGAGCACAGCACTCTACAAGTGAACTCAACAGTCATAAACGAAGCTGCTATAAATAATTGACAATGCATGTGGCTAAAAATTAACTCCCTGCTCCAAAGCTGCCTTGATTTTCCTAAGTCTGGTTTAATAAACCCAAGCCATTTTAAACTCTTGCTATATGATATTCCTTTGAGAGCACTCTCCAATCCAATGAAATTACAAGGAATTTCATTTCTCAAACACCATTGGTGAGCAACAGAACTTACTAGCGTTGGAAATGCCACCAATTAAATGACTTGTTATTCATCTGACAAAAGGCAAAGGATTCTCTGTTTTCAGTTCAGGACATAACCCTCTTATCACAGAATAGTATAATATTTACTATATTTGAGAATTAAGTATTTTTTTTAATCAGGGTTTTAAAAAAAATTTTTATTGTTATTTTTTAAGTAGGGTCCATGCCCAACATGGGGCTTGAACTCATGATCCTGGAGTCAAGAGTCACATACCATATTGACTGAGCCAGGCAAGCGCTGTAGGAATTAAGTATTTGATTCTCAAAACACAATTTTTTCCCTTCTTCTAAGATAATAATAATACTGAGAAAATTTAAAAACAACTGATTTTATGAGATATGGACATTTCATGAGAAGCAGGTATCCCTAGATGCATTCCCCTAAACCATGATGATTTTGTGTAAATCTCAGTCTCTCTTCATTTCATTAAATTCAGTAATTTTGTACATCAAGTATCTACATATTTAGAAGCCACTCCTGTTAGGCTGTCAGTTCATTTATTCAATAATTCAGCAAATAGCTAGCAAGCCCCTGTTAACACTCCCATGTGTCAGAGAGGGGACTCCCAAAAAAGTATGTTGTGCAAGACTCAGCCTCCCCCAGTCTTTTCTATTTAAAAGGCATTGCTTTTGTGAGGCACCAAGCAGTTATTCTCAGAAATGAAGCACTCCCCACTATTTCAATATAGTGAATACCTATCAGCACAGCGAGTGAAGATTCTCTAACCGTATCTGTATAAATTTCCAAGAAGTTATGAGACCAAAAAAAAAAAAAATCTTACAGTAAGTTCTTTCAAATGACTAGAAAAAAGTATCCTGGTACAAAATGGTATGTAGATAATTTGGGTAACATAATTCTAGGAGAATGAGTCAGAGGCATCATCACTCTCCTAACCTTGACCCTGAATTTGGTCTAAAACTTCTATACATTTTTAGTGCCATGTGAGAACAGATGATGCTGTAACACACGAAAATGGCAACATTTAAAATTCATAGTAGCACAGAACCATTATTTTCCCCACCGGATCCCTTGAACTTTAATAATGTCTGACCTGGTTGGCCAATAAGTTCTAAAAGCAGACAGAGGAAAATTGCCAATATTAGACACTGCTGGAATGATTTTTCATTTAGAAAGATTTTATAAGTTCTCTTAAAAACAGGTCACCAATTCTAGAGACAATTTTCTTGAGGGGGTGGTTATTGGAGAGAGCAGGTACCTCAGTATATGCAAAATGGAATCAGATGAAAACCAGACTTCATACATTCCTATTATCCATACACACAAAGCAAAAATAAATACATACCCACCCCCTACCCCACATTCAGTTACATATGCACCAATCCAAATCAAAGAAATTGTGGCAAAAGGAAATGTCAAAGAAAGTTAGTCACTTATTTCCCAGGATAAATGGCACAAAAGCCAGCATCTCATTAACTGTCCAAAGGAGACAATACACTACACAACTGAGGCTGGATAAAGAGATCGGTAATCACACGTTTATAATTTTCACATTACACAAATGAAAAGATTTATAAAGGCACAATTTAAGAGTCAACCTTGCTTAAGTCACTTAAAAGAAGCAAAGTGACAAGAGAAGCAAGCAATTAGCTGCTTCTCCACAATCCTGCAATTCCAAGTGGCTTTCTACATGCCCCCTTGTTTTAGTCAAATATCATTTCAACACGCAATTACCCCTGTGCTTTGATGCAGGTGTCATCGGTTTTGTTTTTAATGCAAATACCTTCTTACTGGCTGAAAATTTCCCATATCACAGTTTGTGAACTGTTGCCTAAATGTTGCTTATAAATGCCTTCGGCAGTGCTTTCAGACTTTCTGAACCCCTGAGACGCCAGTCAGCCAGAGCAGCTCTTGGGTGCACGCCCTGCTCTGAGAAGTCAGAGAGCTAGTGTGGTCACAGAGAGAGCTGCACAAGGGGTAAACTGTCATTTAGTTTCTTTCCCAGAGACTGTCAAAAGTTTCCTTTCACAGCTTTACAAAAACACCAGCCTCCAGATTGGCAGGACATTACCTTGGCACTACATCTCCCTTAAAAGCTTTTCCACAATTTGGAATGGCCCACATTTCTCTTCACAGCATCCCTGTGTGAAGAGCAGAAGCTCCTGCTATCCACGAGGGCAAACTGGAGCTCCAAGAGAGGAAGTGACTTGCCCAGGGCCATACCCTCCTGGCTTAGGAAGTCAGACCTCCTGTCAGGTCTGGATCTGCAGGCCTGGCTCTTGTGGACCAGGAAAGGCCATATACTCTTCCCAACGCTCACATAAAAGAATACATTTCATAAATCCATAAATCGTACCTGACTAATTACATTGTAAAGACAATGGAATTCAATTCAAGTTTTTTTAAATTTCAAGTTGATAAGGCCCTGATTCTTTACAACTATATATTATTTAGAAATTCACACTTGTATTGATTTATATAATTTTTTTTAATTTTTAGCATTTTACTAAACATAGTTTGTATCAGATTCTCACTTAATTCTCACTTAACTTATGTGCATAACTTTAACAGAAAAATATTAAATGTATGATCTTTATGTTATATTGAAGAGACTGACAAAATTTTTTTTCTATTTAACTTATTATCTGAAGGAAAACAACTTCACCAAAACAGTATGTTTGTCAAACAAAAAAAAAAAACTTCATAACAAAGCAATAGTATTTTCCTTAAAGGTTACAAATATGTCTATATTTCTTTCTATTTTCTTCTTGCTTGAAGTAAGATCCCTTTGAAAGAACAGCACAAGGACACTATCAGGGACATAAAAAGAGAACCAACAGACAAAGACAAAATACTTGTAAATCACGTATCTGATAAAGGATGTGTACCCAGAATATGTAAAGTATACTCACAACTCAATAATAACAAAAATAATAAAAAGACATTTCTCTAAAAAATGAATAGACATTTCTCTAAAAAAGATATATAATAACCAATAAGCATATGAAAACATTCTCAACATCATTACTAATTGAGGAAATGGAAATCAAAACCACAATGAGATATCACTTCACAGTCACTAGGATGGCTATAATCAAAAAGACAATACACAAGTGTTGGCAAGGATGCTGAGAAAACAGAACTTCAGCAGTGCTAATAGGAATATAAAAGAACCTTGGAAAACAGTTTGATAGGGTCTCAAATGGTGAGCCATATTACTCAGATATTTGGCGCCTAGGTATCAGGAGAAATAAAAGTATATGTCAGCACAAAAACTTTTATACAAATGTTCATATAAATGTTATTCATAACAGTCAAAAAGTGGAAACCATCAAAAAGCCACAAACTCATGATGAATGGATAAACAAAATGTGGTATAGTCATATAATGGATTATTCAACAGTAAAAAAGAACTCAACACCAATGAACCTTAAAAACATCATGCTAAGTTAAGGAAGCCAGTCATATTGTATGATACTACCTAAATAAAATGTTCAGATAGGAAACTCTATAGAGAGATTGCAGATTAGTGGTTTGCACAGGGTTGGTGGGAGAAGGAATGGAAATGGGAAGTGACTGCTAATGGCTATTTAGTTTCTTTTGGGGTTGATGGAATGTTTTGGAATTAAGATAATGGTGATGGTTACACAACTTTGTGAATACACTAACAGTAGTGATTTTTAAAGCACAGATTTGTACACTTTAAAATGGTGTTATGGTATATGAATTATATCTCGATGAGAAAAATTTAAAAATTAATATAAAATAGCATATAATGATTTAATTTCAAATTAGAAAGCAAGGAAGAAAAAAGAGAAAAGGAATCTGGATCAATCTCAAAGAAGTTGGTCATGATCAGGGGCCCCTGTCTCTTAGGAGGACCCAGGCCGTGGATAAGTGCAGTCACATACACATTAGGTCACATGAAGGAAGGCATTTGATTTTTCCATACTGTATGGAAACCTTATAAGCAATGGATGTTCATTAAAAACTATTACATTTTTCCCACAGCTTATTTTAAATATTATAAAATTACTTCCCCAAATTCTTCTGTGGACTACATGATCGATGTTCTTCATATGTTATTTCCCTGAAACACCGAAAGGATGATAGTAATTCCACTGAACGCAATTCTTGCCCTCTAACTACTCTCATTTAGGGATGCTACTTCCCACCCATTGGACAATCTGATCAGGTAATAGTAGAAACAATGGAAATGTGTAGAAGATCCTTCCAGCGCATTTTCAGTGAGTACCAAGCATTACACCTCCTGTTCACAGATTTGCAGACACCTATAATTTTAACAACATAGTTTATCAACCTAGTAAACACAGGGACCAAGAAAACACCTGTTGTCACCATTACTACTGGTTAACCCAGAAAATGCCACCAAAATGGCAGGAGAGAGTTAAGAAATCAATTCCTACTGCTTTAAACCCACACTCAAAAGTCTCTCTGGGACTTCCAACCTGTTTGGGTTAATCCCTAGACAGGTGGCAACCTTACTTAGAGTAAATTAACCATCCCCTAATTATACAAAAAGAGCTTGCAGGTAATTGACAGGAACACAGCTAAATATGATTATGCCTGTTGGGAATATAAAATCTACGAATAACCCTTAGAAGTTAAGGGAATAGTGACTTCTATAAGCAGAGATTTTAATTTAACAGAAAATATTTTAAAATAAAGTTTAAGTCTAGAGTCTATTAAAGAACTGAAACAGGCGTCCTAAGCAGGTAAATACAAAGATACTGTGAGAGAGAATTAGATTACACAAACTGGTTTTACGCAGAGGCTTTTTAACCTGAATCCTGTATGGTTTTAGATTATTTTCCAACCAGATAATAAAAAGTAATTTCATCTAAGTGCTGCAGTCACAAGGTTTATTGCATGAGGCCCTTCCATGCCCCATTTCCACATCCTCCGTGTGGGGGGGTACCTCTATCACTCATTCATTTTTTGGGAAGCACACGGTGCTTTCTTCCACATGTGTACAGAGGCCCCCAGGACAAAAGTCAAACTTCTTTTCCCTCTTCTCACCAACCTCAAAAAAAGTCAACTTCATGGAGATGTAGAAGTCAGACTTTCTGTTTTCTTTATAAGCCAAAAAATATATTTGTATATTTTCCATTAAAAAAAAAAGAACAGAAATCACATAAAGCCAGTATCTCTAAAATAATGTAATCAAAACTCTGAAATACCCATCTCGGATGAGGTGTCATAATATTATATAAAATATATGATAGGTGAAACATATTATATTCTATATATTTATATATAAAACATATGTAACACCGTACAATATGCTTTGGAAAAACCAGCATCAAGGTTATCACTGTGACTTCCTATTCAGCAGAGAGGAGGCAGCGGATGGAATTCTGGAACATGGGTAAGATAGCACTCATGTAAAAAAAAAAAAAAAAAGTCCTTGTCCTCAAGCAAGCTAATGAAGCAAGTGATAAGCTAGGGTCAAATTCCCACTTCTACAATCAAAAGTTATCATAGGAGCCCTTGAAAAGGGAGTGCATCTGTCATATGTTAATGACTTCAAGCCGTTCACTGAACTTCTAGGTGTACAGGAAAACTTAAAAGCACTTCACAACTCCTTTTGGGTATAATTAGCCTGTTGCAATTGTTGGCAATTCTCATCCTGGGACTTTAAAAGGTCACTCCACTCTTTAAGATACCAAATTTGGAGTCACTCTCTCTTCTGGACAGATTAAACACACCCTACAATTAGTATACAGCTGCACCTGTTGCAAAGCTTCTTTCTTCAGTGATGTAAATGGGGACAGTCAACAACATTCTAAATTCTTGGGGGATTATTAGACCTTGGAAACCAAGCAATCAACGGGTCTGATGTCTGTTGCTGAGGTGATGAATGGTGGTCACACCCTGACCACACGCAGAAGCCATGATTTTTATTTCTTATAGACAATCCAAGCTAGAGCAGGTCCTACCTTGACTTCACCCTCTCGATCTCATAAGCAGGCAACATGCAACCTGCTATGTAACAGAACTATGTTCATGATTTAGTTGAACTTCTACAAAGAACAAAAAGAACCCTAAAAAAATTTTTGTAAGTCCAACTGGCTAATAGAACATCACTGATTTAAGTTTACTAAATCATGGTGAAGGAAAAATGCTGCTGGTCACATATGGAGGAGAATCTATTTTATAAAGTTTGTAGCTCAAAGCTGCAAATTCTCCTTTACTTTATTAATCCTTTACAAAAGTGTCTACACATTTCATAAATTGTCATTGATAGTAATTTCACTGCTATACTACAAAATAACAATATAGATATTTGAAGTATATAGCTTTTAGTGGAAATGCATTTAGAAAAGAGACATTAATTTAAAAAACACATTCATAAAGTTCCAAGAAAATATAACTGTTAGTAAACAGTTGCTGAGGGAAGTATTAAACATAAAGTCATAAACTATCCTCTTCCTTCCTCTGTCCTCTTTCCTTGCTTCTCTCCTTTCTTTTTTAATGAAAGAAGTAGAGAGGACAGGGCTCCAAAGGCCTCTTTCTTTTTAAGCCACATAAATCACTGGTATTTTCCAATAAATCAGAAAAAAATGATTCTTTGGTAGCCAATATATGTGGCCATGGAAACAAATACAAAACCTTCTTGAATCAGGGATACTGTGCTTAGTAAACCTATGAAGCAAAGTTGCTTATTATCTCCACAGCATATAACGTATCATCATATATATACTTCAGTACTTTTCTCCCAGATATCATTTATTTTCAAAACATAATTGGAAGTTTACAAAATAGGGAAAAAACTTCTTTTTTTTTTTTTTTAATTTATTTATCTGACAGAAATCACAAGTAGGCAGAGAGGCAGGCAGAGACAGAGAGAGGGGGAAGCAGGCTCCCCACCAAGTAGGGAGCCCGATGTGGGGCTCGATCCCAGGACTCCGGCACCATGACCTGAGCCGAAGGCAGAGGCCCCAACCCACTGAGCCACCCAGGTGCCCAAAACTTCTTTTTCAAAACAGTTTTATTACATTATTGTTAAGTAGGGAGACTTTCTTCTGTGTCTTAAATTATGTGCATAAATACTTTCACAAGGCTGACTGAAATTAGAATATAAAAAATAAGGGAGACTATTTCAAAATTTGCATGATAGCTCAAGAAAGGTTAGCAGGACTTGATTACATTCTTACTATTCCCCTCCAAAATATATTTTCACCTGACATTGCACCTGATATACTTAAATAAATATATTCCTTAGTGAAAATATTTCCTAAAGGTAAATACATATGTATTTGTCTATCTATACTTTATATCTATATATATATGTGTATGTTTGTGTGTGTGTCTATACTTTTATATATAGCTCCTTTTAAAAGGCATGGAACTCAATTATGGAAGTGCCAATTGTTTTAGTTTTGTTGTTGGTCCTATGTAGTAATCAAATTTAGAAAACTATAAATTATATTTAAATTTATTATTTACAAGCAATTAATTATAAAAAACAGCCAGGTGGCTTTCATTACATAAATTACTGTTAATGACAGAGACCTCATGCTGCTACTGTATTTAGCATTTGCATGTGTCAAGTGCACAGAGTGCTGTGTAACTACCCTCTTCGTGATGGAACTGATCACTGAAGCACAAGGCAGTCTGCCTAAGTTTAGATATCCCCTAACTAGTTGTTTGAATCCCAAAAAGCCCCGAGGTTTTGACAGTGTTTGCTATAGGGACTTGTAATAATATTTTGCTGGAACAACTTTAAAACCAGATAAATTACTAAGCATCAAATAGTGTTTAACAACACTTAGCTACTTAAAGTCCTATCTCTATGATTTTAAACGTGACCAAAAAAATGTTTAATCAATCCTCACCAAACCAAGGAAAGGATTTACTAATGTCTCACAAATGCAGTTTTTAAAATGTTTGACACGTTTCCTCCCACCATGAAACTGTGCAAGAGAAACCGACAATAACTCGCTTCTCAGGGCTCCATCTCCCTATTTCTTTAGCCGTTTATAAAAGTGATTCTTCCAGCTCCACAGCAAGTGTAATTCCCTTCCAAAGGGAATGGAAAATTTAACCTCCTTATTCTGAGTTTCAACGATGTAAGAGGAGAAAAGGACCTCACACTGTTATCCTGAATTAAGTGCAATCCTTGGACAAATAAAAAACACATACCAAACACAAAAAGAAAATAAAAATAAAGGAAAATTTTCATCATTCTTCAAACTTGAACTAACCAGAGACCTAAACAAGCAATTCCATTCACTCTACCACTACTACCCGAGGAAGGGAAGTTTTATGAAAAAGTGTCATCAGCTGGGGCGCCTGGGTGGCTCAGTGGGTTAAGCCTCTGCCTTCAGCTGACCTCCGGGTCCTGGGATGGAGCCCCGAATCAGGCTCTCTGCTCAGGGGGGAGCCCCCCCCCCCCCCCCCCCCGCCTCTCTCTGCCTGCCTCCCTGCCTACTTATGATATCTCTCCCTCTGTCAAATAAATAAATAAACAAACAAACAAATAAATAAATCTAGAAAAGAAAAGAAAAGAAAAGAAAAGAAAAGAAAAGAAAAGAAAAGAAAAATATGCCCTAAGCTGTAGGATGAAATTCTGGAATTACTACAGTCCTACTATAGTCCCCTTTTTTTCTTATTAAAAACAAACAAACAAACAAAAAAACCTTTTGCTTTGTTCTTTAAATTAACTGAAAATCCCATATTGAGCCACTTCTCTGGTATTCAAGGACTGGCTGGTTTATACTTATCTAACCCTTCACTCTTCTGCCTCCCCTAAAAAGTCTCTGTCTTTCAGGAATTTTATCACTTACTAACCACCACCAGGGAAATGGGTAATGGAATGGATTGGGAGGAAATCTAAGTGTCTTTGGCTTCTTAGTAGTTAACCTACATTTGAAGAGCCCAGAGAAGAGGAGGGTATAAAATAATGGCTAATAGTTTAAGTAAAGAGAATCTACACACTCCTTCAGTATGAGAATAAAGTAACAAAATGGCCCTTTTCAGCCAGCAGACAAGAACTAATTCACTCAAATTATTTTTGGCCAAAATAATCATCCTGGAGAAGGAGTGGGGCTTGTACACTGATCCTCAATGATGCTGCCTTTACTCAAAATAGAACTTATCTTCAGGTATCACTTTAGAACCACTTTACGAGTCACACAAGCAAGTCAACTTCATAGTCACAGCTCATATCTTAACCAAAATACAGGGTGGCCACCAAGTCTAGAAACATATAATAAAATTTTTTTTCATTACTGGATTGTTACATGTGGTAAAATAATTGTTTCCAGACACCTCAGTCACATTGTAGCACCTGCTCCCTTATTTATCAGACCTCCTGATGTTTGCCTATCTCCAAATACCAGATCCATTCCCAAAGTTTATCCCTGCTGAAGATACTTAAAAGATTGTGCCACATGCTCTAAAAAACTTGCTAATGTGGAATCCCAAAAGCACTTTGGTTATCATTAGAATGTGTGTCCAGTAGGAACCGGTAATTGTCCTAGCACTTTTTTTGCTTTTTAACGGGTCATTACTTGATTGTTGTAATACATGAGAGGGAAGAGTTAAGTTCAGTGATACGTGGACATTAGAAGAGCTAAGCGGAAGCCAGGAGATAGAGTGCCTAATAGCTTGGCAGGCACTGGGGGACACTACCTACTGAAACGACCAGCACCTTCCACAGGAGTGCTCAGAGGCACTCACGAGAACGTATGTTTAAGAAATTCACACTCTGATTTCACACTCCTTTTCTCATATTATTACACAGTAAGTTTCAACAATATAAAAGATTTCCATGTTTTTCTAATCTAAGCTAGGAACAACAGCTTTATCACCACAAGTAAAAAATAAACTTGAGAGCTGCATAGCAACAGTGGGCTGAGTGTTTTGGTATGTGATGTAAGCCAATGGTTCAGTGATGCTGTGGCCAGGGCATGGTAATGATGAGTTTCCAGAGGGAAGTCTAAAAAAGCCAGTCTGCAGTGCAGTCCGTTTTTGCAATGCTGGAGGCTCTGCAGTGGTTGAACTCATTGGCACCATGTACCAGGCAGGACGTGAAGATTATATTCAGAGTGTTAGGGCTCTAGTCCCAGGGAAGGCCAAAACCAAAAGCCCTATGGAGACTGTTAAGATAAAGCACCTTAACATAAAGAGGAAGTTGAAGACTTTCTACTTTGGAAATTGTCATGATATTTCAGACATTATGGCAGGTTGAGTAAATCAAAAAGAGCCTTCCAGAAACAACATAGGCAGTTCATGGGGTGAATACCCTGTAGCTGCCCAGCTGTAAATCTCCTGAAGGGAAAGTTCACTGGGGCTTAAAAATAGGGGGCAGATGACTTCAGGGGGTCCAATTCTGTAGAATGAACACGCCAAAAAATCATAAAGGCACCTATTTCACATGATCCGGGTTTGTAAGGGCAGTACTAGTCTCCATCTGAACCATGTGAGTTACATGGCTGAGATTATGAGAAGAAAATGGGAAAAAAAAAAAAAAGTCAAATCTCTAATTACAAGCCTGCCTCGATTCCAGCCATGGCAGTTTCACACAAAGACCCCCTTGCAGTCCAAGTTACACTTTTCTGGGGGGTAGAACATTTAAAAATGGTAGCTAGTGTCAACCCCTAATGAAATCCCAGTTGGTAAGGCCATTCGTTCTCTAAAAGGAAAACTATTCCTCATCCCATGGAATGTTAGTACTTCACCATAATTTGCAGTCGAGTAACTGCTAGAAAGGACCTTTTGATCATTTATATCAGGGACATCAAAACACTGCAGCATTGCTTCCTAAAAATAATAGAAAGAAATTACACTGTACCACATGAAGCAAATCTACTGACCACCTCTTAAGGATTAAAGTCAATAGCTGTGTTAGAATTAATTGAAACTGGGGGAAGGGGGAGACAAAAATAATAACAGATCCAAAACTATCTACAAATGTTAATAGGCCAGAATTCTTCCGAGATCAAATTTCTTTCACCCAGTTTTACACCGAAGTTTGATAAACTCCGAAAACTCTGTTTCAATGGAAACCATAACACCACTACCAGCTCTTCTGGTGTAAATGGCATTAGGGTTAGTATCTTTTGCACGCAGATACAGATTTTTATAGCACCCTCAAAGTCCTCAGTTAATATTCAAATTTCTACTAAATCAAGCCATAAACAAATCTTCAACTGAAAAGCTCTGTCTACCCCTCTATAATCTGTTACCTGGAAAAAAAAGCAGAAGGTCTCTCTAGCCACCTAATCACCATATCAATGACACATGCCACAAGAGAGAAGCACTAGTTTATTTGATTGATCATGGTAGATAAACTCCAAATAACAGAGAAATTAACAAATGCTTGACATTTGCTCAACATCCATTATTCTGACACTGCTTTCAGAATTTCAAAGCCTGGGAGTATGCTTAATCAACATTCATATTCCCTTGTGAGCCACAGGCACCATATTGCACCCCGCCTTCGTACTGATGAAAACTGCATATTGGCCATTTCCAAAATGTTCTGGGACTCCACACAGGGCCCCTTTTCTCTCTTGTTCCTGCTCTGCAGTTTTCTTTTAAACACTTCCAAGACAAAAGCATCTGCCAGTTTTTCCCTCTAGGGATGTATGCAAAATGAACTTAACAGTTTTAAGGCAGGAGTAACCCTCACATCTAAATTCATTCATAGGACAGAAAAGGGCCTAAGAGGCCTCTCCAGGGACAAAACCCTGCTGAAATTCTCCCCACACACAACAGTGGGAGTTTTATAAAATCTAAGTCCAGACAATTTCCAATTCAAATGCCCAACATAGCATGACCTTTGTCAGATCTCTGAGCCCAAGATGCACCCATGATTTTTTATTCTAACCAGCACAGACATTAGACAGGGCACTACTGCTAAGCAGGAGGTTCAATATTTGCATGCTCTTCTATTGTGAAAGTGTAACAGTGACAGCACTGTGTCAAATTCTTTTCCCTCTAGAACTTTAACTCCATAGGAGAGGCATGGCTGACAGATGACTCCCCAACATCTGTGTTATATACACTGCACAGCTGAGGAGCCCCGGATCACTGTCAGAACATCGCAGAGATGACCTGTGCCTTTCTTATGCCGCCTTCTTCTCTCTGCCCACCCCCCACAAACATATATATAAATATCTACAATACAAATTGTGCGATTTTTAACAAAATGTAAAAATGGCAAGACAGATTAACATAATTTATAGTCATTAAGCTGTTCACGTAGCAGCTCAACATATGTTGTATAAATGTCCTATACCAAATAATTTATCAGATCTGACACAGTGCACATCATATTGTTTTATTTAATACACTTACTAAAATTTCATGGATCAAACATCACTTCTGAAAGCACAGAGAAAGCAGTGGAAAATATTTATTCATTTCCTGTGATTTATTTTGATTACCCTTACAGCTACATGATAAAGTGGAACTCACAAAATTACAAGGTTAAGGTTTACACTGCCATTGCTTCATCTACTAAAATATAACAAATGGCTCCATGTCTGTGTTATATTTTACTTTCATTTAGTGTAAAGTAGTACACTAGGCTAAGCACTTAGCTGCCTACTGAATATTTTAATATTTTTAAATAGGACTTAAACATCCTGACCCAGAGAGTGGGAGCTTCAGAAACAATCTTGGGAAAGAATAGCAAGTTCTTTGTATTGTACTCGACAGAACAGTACTGGCCAAAATTAAAAAAAAAAAACACACTTTTAAGTTACCTCCTCCTCAAAAGAGATCATAGAGGGATGGCTGGGTGGCACAGTCAGTTAAGCGTCCGACTCTTAGTTTTGGTTCAGGTCATGATCTCAGGGTTGTGGGATCGACCCCCAAGTCAGGTTCCATGCTCAGCACATTGTCGGCCTGAGATTCTCTGTCCCCTTCCCTCTGCCCCTCCTGCTAGTACCGTCTCTCTGTCTCTCAAATAAATAAATATTTAAAAGAAAAAGAGAGAGAGAGATCATGGAAATAAGCATTGGCCCATATTAGAAAGTTGGTAGGAATTCACTGACTGTGCAAAGGACCACAATACTATGGTAGGTTCTCAAGGAAAGAGTTGGAAGACAAAATGACAGCAAAACACATGGCTCCTAACCTCGAGGAATTCAGTCGATCAAATAGAAAGTGAAAGACAGGAATGCATACATTTCAAATGAACAGGTAAAAGTAACTACAATGGTTAAAGCAAAAAAAAGAAAAAAATCTTAGTGGATCTGAACCAATATTCAAATATTGAAAGGACACACACACATACACACACACAAAAGTAGGGGAGGGAAAAGGCAAGAAGAAGTTAGAAAAGGAATTAGACATTGGCACTCCAAACTCTCATTCATCAATCTTCCTTTAAAATGTTTCATCTGGAGACAGGTCTCTCAGACAAGGAAGATAAGAAGAAAACGAAGATATAAAGATCAAAGATGGGAGATGAGTGCCTGAAGTAGGAAAGGCCAATAGAGCTCTTCAAGAAAATGACAAATGTTTGTTGGCCTGATCATTTTTGAGAGAACCATTACAAATTTTAACAGATCAAATGCCTTGGGAAAGAAAATTAGGAAAAAACATAAACAAAAAACAAAACCTGTTTCAATTTCCAATGAACTGTTTGGCTTAAAATGCAGTAAAAATGAGATAAAGACAAGAAAAAGATCTTTCTCAGGAACTAAGTTTTATTTTCATTTATGAGCAATAAGCATCCCAGGCTATCTACAAAATAATCATCTTCCCACAAGGATTACTCCCAGGTACACAAAGAGCCTTCATCTGTTTCAAGGTGTAGACACTGCAGTCCAGAAGCAAGACTTAAGCTTCCCTAAAACTTTGCCATCAAAACTTACCATCACGTGACAGGCGAGCTGACAGTCAATGAGATACTTCATGTGGAGCAGAAAACCATGAAGCCATATTATATTGTATTTTAAGTCGGGCATCAGAGTGACTTCAGATGAATAACAGGTTACTGTAAAAATACCGAAGGGTCTATCCTCAGAAAGGAAAGATAAAGACTATGAAGCCAAATAGAGTTCAATATAAACAGTAAAACTCCAATCTCCCAAAAGAAAAGAACGAATAATAGAAGAATAATAAAAGAATCATCTTGCTCAGTTTAATGCGTGGTGATAATGGCACCTAAAAAAATCATTGGTAAAGAACAATTTAACCCTTCCTGCTTTATGTCAGAGCAAAACCACTTCACCCATATTGAATGACGGGCTTAGGGAAGATGAGCTGTAGCACTAATAGACAGCTTTTAGAATGGGGGGGTATGCATCAAAAAAAATTCAACAAGATTTAATTGAGCGCACTGAAGAAAAGAACAACAGGTTTGAGTGTTGCAAATTCTTGCTGGGACCCCTATCATCACCATCACTCTGGCATTTTATTTCTAGACAAGAAATATATTTTACCTTTCTGAGATTATTTTCTGGTTACAAGCCAACCATTATGAACCTTTCAGTGAATCACTGAATAGGGCACTTAAAGGGATAAACAATTATAAAAATAACTCTGTCACAAGCGCATACATTTTATTTTATTTAGTGATGTAATAAGCTTAGGGGCATATATCAGGTCCAAAATGGTCTTGGTCATTAATTTAAGCAATAAATCATAGGTCTTGCCAACAATGACGGCAAACAGATGCTAACAAGGAAATGTATTATTTAATATTGCCATGTGTTATAAAAATGTAAGTGTGTTTAAGACATGTCTTAAATTTTTATAATAATATGCATTTAATACATTACTGTTTTGACACATGCAGGAATCAGATTTATAGGTCCCATTCCGTAGCTTCTTCTTCTGTGAACATGAGAGCATATTCTGTATTTTTTTTTTAAACAAGAGGGGAAACCCTTAAAGTGCATGCTTGCAACAATATCTAATTGGTTGTCTTGCTGTTTTGTAGTAAATAATGTCAACACTGAAACTCATTAAAAAGAATGAATCTACACACTTTGCCGGAATATAAAAATAGAACATTTTAAAATTACAATTTCTAAAGAAACACTATAGGCTAAGAAGAGCACTCTTTAATCAAGTTGGTACCTACTTTTTTTTTTCATTCATTTTGAGCTGTTCTGCACGACACCAGACAAAAATTTACTAACTTGATTAATGAGTAAAGTTCAACGTTAAAAAATGTGGATGTAACTAGGTAAGAAAAAAATCCTACTTTATAATTGTATCTTCATGCAAATATACTAAGAATCAAACTATCTCAAAACACAAACTTATTTAAAATTGGGTCTCTCTATCCAAATTATGCCAAACTGTAATATTCACCTTCTAATATTTTCTTTCCGATCAGAAGGCTGACATCTCTTACCAGTGGGTTCAATCCTCCTAGGGAAAAGGCTTGTGAGAGAAGAAGGGAATTAGAGCTTAAGGAACTAATCAAAAGCCTCTTTAAAAAAAAAAAAATGAGCTTTTTTACACCAACAAGATGCCAGCTCCTCTAGAAGCATTTTTTATTTGCACAATATTTTGTCTGAGTGCCCTTTTCCATCCACTCTCTCAACTGCCGGCATGGTCTTTCCCCTTTCTTATGTAGGCAAGAGTCCATGCTTTAGAACACTTGAAGAAGCAGTGCTTGGAGTATGGAAACTAAATTTTCTTCATTAAATCTACTGAAGCAGATATTAAAAATGCATTTAATATACTGGCGATGGTCGGTGGGCACCGCTGACTGTGACAGGCCGGTTACTGATGATGTGCCATCAGATGGCCTTCTCAGCAGGCCGCCTGGGTCTCAGGCTGCTGAAGGACAGCAATATCTTCCCTTGTGTGTAAGCTCTATTCATCTCCCAAGTATTTACTAAATCACAGGCCTCTGCACACATAGCCTACGTTTCAGCATATGCTAACAAATGATGGATGGCCTCGTCAATTCATTATGTCCTGAAAGCATGGTTTCCTGCCATTCCAATCATCAAACCTCAGTGCTTCAGAGCTGATCAGTCCCGGGGAATATATTTTGCAGGCTCGATTAAAAGAGTAGAAGTTCTTTCCATTAGAGGCTCTGACACTTTCCCCAACTGTTTGCTGCTTCTAACAATTATTTGGGGAGAATATTCACTAAGTGTTCAGACAATATAATACTGACAGGTTTGTTTTTTTTTTTCCTGATGTTTGCTAAGGTGTAATTTACCTATGACAAAACAGTAGAGATATTTAATAGTGAAATTTGTGTTTTAAAATAATTTTCCTTTTATGTACAGCAAGAAAAACCTTAAAAATATTTTATATCATGTAATATTCTAATGTAAATGCATTAGTGGATGCATTTCAAAGGAACCTCCAAGGGAATAACCAGTCTATAAATCATCTAAACCTTTTAAGACAATAATACATAAGAGTTCTCTTAATTATAATCTAGATAAAGGTACAAACTACTTAAAAATTCTTCTGACAGTTCCAAAGTTAGAGAATAAGAGTTCAACTTGTCAAAGAAACCTCTTAAAAGAAGATATATTTTCCTTTCCAAGGTTATATGTGTCAGTTGTCTTTTCTTTAAGCCATAAGAACATTTTTATTTTTAGCTATGGCTTATCTATGGAACAGAAAATAATAGCACACTCATACCTCTCACTCAGAAGCAATAAACTTTATAAATAAACAGACAAACTTACCACAACTAAACAGATATCTGGGCTTTGAGGAAATGGGGTTGTGTTAAAGAGCTAAACAACTTACTATAAATAAGCTCCTGAAAAGGCTAAAAATTAAAAAAATTTAAAAAAAAATGGTGCCAGACTCCCATTGAACCAATAGCCAGGTAGGCTCTGAAGTACCCACAATCAGTGTCAGCTCTGCCATTCACCTCAACCTTGACCTCAAGATTAAGCTCACTTTTATTGCACACAAAGGTCACCTGTATTAGGTCAAAATTCAAAGTCCCTTGTCAGAAAAGGTTGATATATTCCAACCTTTCCTTCTCCATGCATCAAATTTTTCATGGTAAAGTCATATTCAGCAGACAGTGTATTCAGCAATTTATTGTGCCATTGTAATACAGTGCAGAATATAATTGTCCAAAAAGCTATAACATGAATAAAATATTTTCCATGACAATGTACCAAATCTAGACTCCTTACACACCCTTAACAGATGAAATAAAACTAACCAAGTCTCGTTTTCACACTTTAGAAGAGTTATAAGGCATTGTCCTCAAAATACATTCCACAGTACAATTATGACTTTTCCATTACCTTTGGCTACAGGTATTATTTTTCAGAGTATCATTCAAATTTTTAAGTATTATTATTATTATTAAACACAATAATTTCTAACCAGTTTTGATACCTTTATTCTCATCTGGTCTAAGTACCTTAAGTGAAGTATGAAGTAGGTCTATATCTTATAGCCTCTCCTCAACCGAGAACCTAGAAGATAGCTCTATGATAAATAGAATAGAAAAGGGGAAGAATTACTACTTTACCCAATTCATTATTATTGCAATGATATAATCAGCAGAACTGCACAAATAAGATAAATTAAGCAAATTCTTTGCAGGCAGCATTCTAGAATACATTGTAAATAACAACCAAAGCCTTAAGGGCCAATATATCTATTTTCTTTAAAAGGTTTATGCAATCTCTTTGTGTTTACCTCAAGGTCTTTTCATAATCAGTATTAGTAGCATGAAAAGATTTTAAGATTGTTGAAAAAGCACTCAATCTTCAAATTTATTAATATCTATATTAAACACTGAAACCAGTGTCCACACTCGTGTTATGATCTGGAGATCCCACAAGATCTCCATGCCCTGAAAGACTTATACCTGAACTCACATAATTCCTGGACTCCAGCTACGTCCTGGTGGCAGAACCCTGACTCCAAAACTGGTGTCCCTCCTAATATCTCTCATAAGTTCATAACCATCTTGCTATCAAGGTGGGGTGGGAATGTAAAAGAGATTCCAGAATATGGCAGTTTATATTTCAGTTGTAATTAGACAAGAAAATACCTAAAAAATTTCAGGTTTTAATATTCGCACTTACCCAGCTGGGGGCGGGGGCAGGGAGGAGAATCAACCTAAACCTACATATCCTCATCTGTCATCCCCCCAAAATCCCATCTTGGTTGCCATTATCATCTAAGGACTGTACTGTAACTGACTAAAAGTAGGTTTCTTATTATCCTGGGATTAAATGAGAAACATTTTGGCAACCTAGAAAATAAAGGGGCTTGTTTTAGGCAAAATTTTTTCAGTTCTGATGTCCTGAGTCTAATTATTATAAGCAAAAATACCACTGCAATGAGCACCATTAAATCAATAATGGTAGCAATAACAGAAACAGAAAAATTTATTTAGCACAGTATTAGGAACTATGTTACTCCTTTTATATGTACTACCTCATTTCAATTTCATAACAATCCCATTTTACAAATAAGGCACCAAGACGTGAAGAAAGTTACCCAAGGTCACCCAGCAAGTAAGTCATGAACCCAGAACTCATAGGTCTATTTCCAGAACCAAGCTCTTTAAGCCAATTTATAAAACTGGCTTTACAACAAAAAACTGAACCACCTCCTGGAGTTCCCAATAATGAATTTTGCCTCCTGTCGATTTATAAAATAATTAACCATAAGCAGAGAGAGCTGATAAAGCACTCAAGGTCAAGCAAAGGCTGTAGCATCTCTACCAATCTCAATACCACCTGGCCAGCCCACTCATGTGGGCCTATCCCCACAAAGAATTTCTCCTCTTATTCTAAAATGCACATATTCTTGCCTAATGTTAATTTTATTATCTGTTTTAGCTGTACACTGTCATATTATTACTGACACTTTAAATGTAGAAAAGAAACACATTTGAACATGTGATAATTGAGTCTTTATAAAATTGTACAAAATCAAATTATAACCAACTGGGTATCTTCCCATTTGTTTTTCATTATCATTATAAAGATGCTTTATTTCCTTTTTATACTAGAGTAACTGCCAACTGAAGATGTAACAGCTAAGCTTGAAGTTTCTAAAAAAAAAATAATTTCTGACATGATAAACCCTCAGGTATACCACTGGAACATTTCCAAATTCCTAGAGAGAGTAAAGAATCACTGTAATATCCCTAAAGTTAGCTAATTAATCTGTTTTGAAAGGAATCAATTTTCCTTAAATGAGACATACATATATATACATATATGGCTTTTTTTTTCCTTTTTCAACCAAGCAGCATTTTTCTCAGGTCAGTTCAATCAAATGCCCATTATGATATGTATCATAATATCAATAATATACTAGGTACTTCTAAGGCACAAAACTGGCATTCTAGTTCCCACATAAACTATAGCGGGAAAAAAATATATGTATGCTCTCTTTGAACAAAAAAAAAGGGGGGGGGGCGGGAAGCCCAACAAAAGTATTATAAGAATAAATGAAATATAGATGTAAGCATTTTGAGTCCTTTTTTAGGAAAAAAGCTACAAAAAAACCCAAACAGAATAAACTGGGTTAAGAAAACTCTGGAAAAGACATGTTACAGGGCCATAATGTACAATGCAAACGTCTCAAATTGGCGATGGTATGCAGTGGTGTTGGGGGCGGGGCTTAAGAAAAGCCTTCAGTGGCAGTGGGAAGAGCCCAGGTTTGTCACAAGTTAGCCAATTTCTGTGGTGTAAACACTCCTACTGCGGCTAATTTTAAGCTATTAGATGGGAGGTCCCAGCTTGTAGAGTCAGGAAAAGATACTTATCATGAGCTCTCACAAGCCAGAAAGAGCCATCTCCAGCACCCACTGGCTGTGGGCCAAATTCTGCCCAAAGATTTGCTGTTTGGCAAGAAAACCATTGGCTGACAGTGTCTTTAAAAGTTCTAACAAATGAACAACATTCAAAACTCAGAGTATTTTTTTCTAAAAGTCGGATAGAGACCTGTTTTCTAGGGAATAAAAGACCCAGCAGCATGGGGCATAAGGTGGCGGCTGCCACATTTGTGCACACAACCGTCCTTTCCCTTTGCCACAATCCCAACCAGGCTAGCTTCATTCATTCATTCCTGTTGGTACCTGCCCAGCCCCTCAAGAGACAGGAATCTGAGATCTCTAGTTAAAGAGCACAGAGGGAGAGTTTTACCTGCAGATGTATAACTTTGTCCAGATCACTGGGCAGCACTGCTCCCTCGGTGCATCTACAACATTAACCGATTTGACTAGGTGATCGCTAATTGGTTCTCAATGCAATGCTCTAGAAGTCACTGAATCTAAAATAATAAGAGAGGTATGCAGGTCCCTCTGAAGAAACTTCTGTGATTTGCACCAAAGAGTCTCCAACATGTCCACCATGGTGCAAATAAAAATCCAAATGTTAGGGACGCCTGGGTGGCTCAGTTGGTTAAGCGGCTGCCTTCGGCTCAGGTTATGATACCAGCGTCCTGGGATCGAGTCCCACATCAGGCTCTTTGCTCGGCAGGGAGCCTGCTTCTCCCTCTGCCTCTGCCTGCTATTCTGTCTGTCTGTGCTCGCTCTCTCTCTCTCCCTCTCTCTCTGACAAATAAATAGATTTTTAAAAAATGTAAAAAAAGTTAAAAAAAAAATCCAAATGTTATAAACTGGAGGTGAAATGGATTTTATTTTTATATATGTATTTTAGCTGGCTTCAGGAAATAAGAATCCAGATACTGTTGACTTTGCCAGTTAAGAAATGATGTTTGTGGGGCGCTTGGGTGGCTCAGTGGGTTAAAGCCTCTGCCTTCGGCTCGGGTCATGATCCCAGGGTTCTGGGATCAAGCCCCGCATTGGGCTCTCTGCTCAGCGGGGAGCCTGCTTCCTCCTCTCTCTCTGCCTGTCTCTCTGCCTACTTGTGATCTCTGTCAAATAAATTTTAAAAATCTTAAAAAAAGGGACACCTGGGTGGCTCAGTTGGTTAAGCAGCTGCCTTCGGCTCAGGTCATGATCCCAGCGTCCTGGGATCAAGTCCCGCATCGGGCTCCTTGCTCGGCGGGGAGCCTGTTCTGCCTCTGCCTGCCACTCTGTCTGCCTGTGCTCACTCTCTCTCTCTCTGACAAATAAATAAATAAAATCTTTAAAAAAAAAAAAATCTTAAAAAAAAAAAAAAGAAATGATGTTTGTGAGCTATTTGTTACATCTAGACTATAAGAGTCTGTGGGGTTTTTTAATGTTATCCCATGAAGAGTCTCTCACATTCCCAGTCCATTTACTACCTTTGCTAAATGGGGCTTGAAGTGTAAGTTAATTTCAAATTTTATTAGCTTTCCCCACCAATGTTATCAGCAAAAACAAATAACAGTGTAGTACACCTTGACAAAAGATGACATCAGCTTGGAAGAGTTATAGACAGAAGCAAAAAATAGAAGAAAAAATAAATCACCTATCTAATTTCACATGTGATTGTAGGAAGATGCATTTAAGTGATGCTTTACTTTACCACGTCCCATCTACCAAGGCTATCCTTACAAAAAGCCTTATTCCCCTTCTAGTCTTAAACATCATCTTATAAGTTAGAGAATCTCAGGAGGCTAAGGTGTGGCACAGGCATGAGTGACAAACCATAGAGATTTCACTCTGTCTCTATTCATCCTGGCACCGAAGTTGGGTACCCACAGCACTCCTAGATTAAACATCCCCAGCTCTACCTGAGAGTGATCACAAATATTCATGACAAACATAATTCAGGAGTTTGCCGAGTGTAAATCTGAATCTTTTCTACCACTAGCCTGATTTGGGGAAGACCAAGTCAATTAGCTACTAAGTGAGCTCAACCAAACACCCGCATCACAAAGCTTCAGACCTTTGCCATCCACTCCAGTGCTAGCTGCATATTTGGGGATTCCAACAGTCATGAAGTGATAACCCATGTAAATATCAAAGGTGTGCTATTTCCTAAAGCAGAATAAATACAAGATTAGAGTATATACCTCATCCTTTCTTGATCCTGGAGCAAGGGACAAGTCTCAACAATAATAAAAATAAATACACGAGAAATAGATGAGTTATGTTGGGGGGAGGAAAGGGTGACAATGCACCATGTATTTTTAAGTCTTAATCTTGTGTATCACTACTGCTCCCAGGACAACCTTAGAAAAAGCTCAAGCTTCATACAGAATCACTCCAATCAGCAGGGGCCAGCACTTGGTCAGGGAAAGACTCAGTACTTTTGACAGTATCAAAAAACATGAACCCACTTACTTTTTCCTCTGCTTGTACCACTTTCTCAGACTCAAAATATTTATTTCCATGGTCTTGAAGTTATTTCTCTAACTTTAAAAGTTTGCAAACATTTTAGCAGCTGAATCTCAATACTGAAAACACACAGGGGAAAAAAGATATTTTAACATTTTACTTTGGATAGAAAATTGCAGACCTCTCCATTATCTCTATGATATTTCAGGTGTTTATCAGGTCATGATGTGAATACCAAACTTAGGTTAAAAAACAAAAAAACTTTATGCGCTGTTCGGAAACCAGAAGGACAGAAAAGATCAGCCCTCAGGCAAGGGAAAGCACTTGAAAAAGATGACAATGTCAATAGTGTCACTGTTCTCTGGCAGGAAGGAAGCTCTAAGTTATGAAGAAGAACTATTAACTCTTTACTATATCAAGATGCCTCTGAAAGGTCAGAATGGAAGGAAACAGGAAAGAAAAGAAAGAGGCAGTATTTAGTTCCTGAAAGTGGCTAGGAAAGGGTTGGACTTCTGATCATCTACGTACTGTCTTTAATACACAAGGTACAGACTGCTCCATGCTGGTCTCGAAGCCCATGGAGCGAGGAAACCATCCTGGAGCTGGCTGTCTGTTCTGTTCCCCTGAGAAATGGACACTCGTCATTCAGTTAGAAGCTGTACCCCAACACCTTTACTGTGTTCACTGTGTACCAGCTCATGGTAGAAGCAATCTGACAGCAGAAAGAGAGAAAGAGACATTGAACTGAACATTTGAAAACATTTCCTTTCAGGAAAAAGCCAACGGGAAATAAAGGAATATTTATTCTTTACCTGTCTCCCATATGATTTTCATACCTGTACATGACTTTTATATGTTAAGGTCATTTTTCCCACTTATTCTGGTAAAGGTCTTGTATATTGATTGTTCTGTTTCTAAGGAGAATTCAACAAATATGGCAAAACTGCACAAAAGGTGTGATAAAAATATACTGTTAAATTCAGTCAACATTTGCTGAAAGTCAAATTTTAAGATATTATTACCCTAAACATCAATTGAACATTTTTCTCCTAGGGAGATATATAATTTCTCTTTATTGTGTCTGTAAACATTCTAAGATGAGTTATTAGTTAGTAGACTAAAGTTTGATGCCTGAATATAGACTTTAAAATGAAGCTAATAATCTAATAAGATAAAAATTTTCTCCTCAAACTAGTAAGAAATAGAGTCAGCGTGTACGTTCATCTCAAGATAACATTATCTGAGGTTTTCTCCAAATACTCCTTCATAGAAATTCAAGCTCATTTCACTTTTGCAACTATGTGAATCCAAAAAGGCACAGATATCTGATCAAAGCACAAGGTGTCATATCCTTAATAAAATAACCTTCCAGAAGAATTTTAAAGCTAGGCTACAATGCAACAATAAAATAAAAACCTGAAATAAAAAATCATATTTTAAAAGATGACCAAAGGAAATACATGAAATAACCATATTCTTTTCTTTCTTTCTTTTTTTTTTTAAGATTTTATTTATTTATTTGACAGACAGAGATTACAAATCGGCAAGAGAGGCAGGCAGGGAGAGAGGAGGAAGCAGGCTCTCCGCAGAGCAGAGAGCCCAACGTGGGGCTCGATCCCAGGACCCTGGGATCATGACCTGAGCCGAAAGCAGAGGCTTAACCCACTGAGCCACCCAGGTGCCCCACCATAATCTTTTCTTAGGCCACTTTTTAAGCAGATTTCTTTTCCAATTTGCCCTAAATATCAATACATAAATACTCCTAGATATATTCTTAAGTATATGATTACTATTTTTTGAAGGTCATGTAAATCAGTTATGTTTCCTCAGCAAAACCACCAAAAGAATTTCCAGCTCAATAAAAGGCTGACTGACTTTTTCTCCCTTTACATGCTATTCTCACTCATTATTCTGGAACTTTGGTGCACCAACCACCAGATTATCAAAAGAATAGAAAATTGACCACAAATTGAGAACCAACTATCAATTCAACTGAGAGAACAGGCGAATAGGAATAATCTTCCAATTTAAGTAAATCACTATTAATTATACACTGCAATGCACTACTGTAATTCTTAAAAATCAGTGCATCAGGGTTCAAAAGTTTGGTTTCCTTTCTTTTAAATGACATTATATATTACTATGAAAGATTTAAGACAAGTTTCTGATATCTGGGCCATATTCAACTAAAGATTAAATCCATGTGTTCAGAGCCATACAATCAACTGATCCGTATCAAAGCAAAATTTTGTTTTATGTTTCAAAAGGTTCATACACAGACATTTCTTCTACTGTAGGCCAGCTACTAAATTCTAATAATAACAATAATCATATTTACCATCCATTAAATACTTACCAGAACGTTTACACTATGCTAAGTGTTTTACATGCCTTATTTTATTTAATCCTCACCAAAGACTTAAGGAACTGAATGGCAAGAGGCAATCCACAGAGTTAACAGTTAAGAGTCTGCAGTAACACTCTGCCTGGGTTTGAATCCCACTTCTTCTACTTCTTAGCAATGGAGCTCTGTCCCCCCGCCCCTTTTTTTTTTTTTTTTTACAGATGAGGCAACTGTGACTCAGATAAAAGTGGCAAAGCCAGGTCACTCCCCAAGAACTAATGGTTATAGGAAGCAAAAAAACAATAAAATATAAGGCTCCCCATGGGACAAGAGAATAGCTTAAAACACATCACTGGAGGTGGGGGGTAACATTATTCAAAAAAGGGTAACTGTAGTCAATGGCAGAACCAAATTAAAGTACACCACTCTGAACAAATGTAAAACTTAAAATTGTGTTTGTCTCAAACACGTCCCTTAGCTACTCCACTCCTAACCAGACTCGACGGTAGTTCCACCATTAAGTCCCCCTAAGTTCTACCCTGGCAAATACAAAATAGAGCCAGCCCTAACTCCAGTTCTCAGATAAAAGTAGGTGAAGATCTCAAGAAAATAAGCCAACAAGTTTTTAACTATTCCCTGTGAAATTTCTCTAGGAACAGCCTCATATGAGTAAACAGTTGCCTATACTATGATCCAAGACTGGGAAAACAGTAGATGTTGTGGGCCAAGACAGAAAATCATACTTAAGAATGGGGAAGGCACTCTTAGAAACAGCTGAGCCAGGATCCTTAAGGGAAAAGATACACAGTAAGGTAAAGACAAGTATTTGTTTAGAGATGTAAGGTATCAAGACTTCTAACTCCTTAGTATAGGCATAAATAGCAACCAAATAACAAATGCATGACAAAGGAACTCATTTGTGCCAAAGGGCTTAGTTTACCAGCAAAAGAATTTCCAACCAAGGCATAGCTCCTCAAAGACACCCACTTGACTAAACATACATATACTAAATGTTCCACAAATCCCTTGTGGATTCTGTGATTCTAATAATTTAGAGTGATGGATGTGTCTTAAAGTCTTTCCTCAGATTGCAAGTTATTCAAAATTAATTACTACAATATCCTCTCTGTTTTCTAAAAAATATTCAAATAGTGCCACAGACATAGTGAGCACAAAGTGAATTATTACAGATCAAATGCCATGAGAGGTGAATGAACTGCAAGTACCAGTGAAAATCATGAGCCGACTGTGGGATGGATTGTTTCGCATGAAATGGTGGTGGTAGATGATATTAGGTGAAAGAGTATTCCAGCGAGAGAAATAGAAAATCACCATTAGGCAAATACCGGTAATAATAATTTCAAGCAAGAACCACTGATGGATGCTTGTATCAACAGAACAGTGTGATATGATATTTGCATAGACTCAAAGGATATCCCCACAAAGTAATTATTGGAAAGGGAATAGTAGTAATTTTATAATGGAGAAACTTGGCAGACACCACACTTTAACCCACTGAATAAGGTTAACCTCACCAGCAATAAGACATATAAAGTCATGCACCCCCTGATATGAGGTACTGAGAAGGGTACATACAACAGCACTTCTGGGGTATTTTCTCTCAAAAATGTTTACCCTCAATCTAATAATGAGAAAACATCAGGTACAAACTTAGAGGCATTCTGCAAAGTAATTGACCAGTAGTCTTTAAAACTGCCAAGATCATAAAAGACAAAAAATAATGGTAAGGAACAGCTACCAACTGGAGGAGCCTAAGAAGACATGACAACTAATTCTAATGTGTGATCCTGGAATAGAAAAGGGATGTGAGTGAAAAAATGAGCAAAAGTTCAAAACAGGCCTGTAGATTAATTAACCAAACTACATGAAAATTAATTTCCTGATTTTGATCATTTTATTATGGTTATGTCAGATGTTAACACTAGGGGAACCTGTGTGAAGGGTATATTGGCACTCTCTAAGAATCACACACACACACACATATATAAGGATCAACATCCTTAACATATGCAGATCACTAAACAATAACAAATCAATAAACAATAACAGCAAACATTCTAATATAAAATTAGACAAAGGACAGCAGGCAGGTAATTCAAGAAGAAGAAAGTTAAGTGGTCATTAAACAAGTGGGGAAATACACAATGTATTATAATTAAAAATGCAAATAACAAAATGTCAATCTTGAACAATCATATTAAAGATTAAATAATGACACTTTTTAATGCTGGCCAAAGTTGTAGATACAGATACTCCCATGCCCTGGTAATAACAGGACATGGTAATAAATTTTTTTTTTTTTTTTTTTTTTTTTTTTTGGAGACAAAGAGAGGCAGGGGAGAGATGGGAGAGAAGTAGAGGGAGAGGGAGAAAATCTTAAGCAGGCTCCAGGCCTGAGGGAGGTTGGGGGCTCTCTCTCACAACCCTGAGATCATGACCTGAGCTAAAATCAAGAGTCGGATGCTTAGCCAACTGAGCCACCCAGGTGCCTCAGTATAATCTTTTTGATACTAATTTGTCAATATACACCAAAACCCTTCAAAACATACATATCCTTTGATTTGAAATAGTTCATGGTTGTCAAAGTGTGGTCAGTGGACTCCAATGGACTCCTAGAATCCCTGAAACCCTCTCAGGGGTCTACAAAGTCAAAACTATTTTTACGGAATAGTAAGACATGATTTGCCTTTTGTGTGAAATCTGCATGGGCAGTACAAAAACAATAATGGGTAAAACCTGCCAGCCCCTATGCAGAAATCAAGGCCAGGCAAACTGTTTTAGGAAGTCACTGTAAATTTCACTGCAACATACCTGCAGGACCAAAAAAAAAAAAAAAAAGGCCAGTTTCACAATAAGAACATCTCAAGATTCACTAATTAACTTTATCAAATCTCAACCTTTGAATATGTATCCTTTTAACATTCTATAGGACAAAATAAGAAGCAAATACAAAGCACATCTTCACATCCAAGTATGATGGCTGACTCAAGGGAGGTCACTTACATGATTGCTGAACCAGACACTTTTTCCATGGGACACCACATTTTACTTGAACGAGCAATGAACAAAGTATAATTATTTAGATTTGGGTGTCTGGAAGACATTTTCTCAAAAATAAACAATGTGAGCCTGTCACTTCAAAGAAAACAAGTGATAATATTTGTTGCAATAATAAAATTTGAGCTTTCAAGGGAAAATTCAAATATTGGAAAACTCTGTACCCATCACCATAAGCTTGACAGCTTCAAATCTTACATATTTTTCTGACGAGATCTGTGGGGATATTAACGAATGTGATTTTTTGATACTGTAAAATGAAAGGTGACAACATTTGAAAGATCCGCATAACTCACAACCAACATTTTGCAAACAAACAATGCATGAATGATAAAAAATCACGAATGGGTGAAAGATCCACTCAAAGTTCAAGACAGGCCAGTGGACTGTAATACAACAGAGTGAAAAGCTCCATGATATGGTTTCACATTCTACTTTGCAATTAACCATTGAGAAAATACCACTTGCTAGGTTTTATGTAATAACAAAAATATCCACAATTATCTAAAAAGCCTATTAAATTATTCTTCTCTTTTTCAACTATATCTGTCTGAGGCTAGAGTTTCTTCATACTCTTTAATCAAAATAACATATTACAACAGGTTGAATACAAAAGTAGATGTCTTCCTTCTATTTAAGACAGTCTATTTAAGAGATCTGCAAAAATGTAAAACAATGCCATTTTCTCACTACTTTTTTGAAATGATGGTTATTAATCAGAAAAATATTACAACACAAAGTAGGTTTATTACTGTCATTTTGAAATAAATTAATAAGATTTTTTTTTTAAATTTCCAATTTTAATTTACATTTTGGTGAATATCAACAGATGTAGTCTACATAAACAAAAGTTCTTTGGGGTCTTTGAGGCTTATTTAGAGTATAAAGAGATCTGAACACCAAAAAGTCTAAAAACTACTGATATAGTCACACCCAATATCTGTGGGTCTAAAGAAAACAAGCAGAAGACTTGGCATTAAATACCAAATACATCAGAAAATTTAAAAAACAAACTTCTGATGTCCAATAATAAAGACGTGGATGGCCATACAGAAAGTGATATTATTTATTTGAAACAAATTGTGAAGAGTTTCATGAGAAGTGCTCACAATATGTTAAGTAAGAATAGGAAGACCTATAAACTATATTAATAAGGACAGTATTATACTGAAAAAAAGACCACAAGGAAATATATAAAATATTAAAAGAAATTTTCTGAGCAAGCAATTATGAGTAATTCTTGTTTTCTTTACTGAGCATGCACAACTTTTAAAATCAGGAAAATAAAATTTTTAGCAACTTTTAAAAAACATTTCTGTACTGGGGTCCCTGGGTGGCTCAGTCTGTTAAGCCTCTGATTCTTGATTTCAGCTCTAGTCATGATCTTGGGGTGGTGAGATCAAGCCCTGCATTAGGCTCAGCACTGGGCGAGGTGGAGTCGGCTTGGGATTCTCTCTCTCCCTCTCCTCCCCTCACACCCATTCCTGCACATGTACTCTCTCTCTCTCAAATAAATAAAATCTTAAAAACAAAAACAAAACCATTTCTGTACTTTGATTTTTTTAGGACTTAGTGTATGTGAATACCACCAAAAAATAGTTATCACTGTTATTACTATTAATATGAAGACTAATCAAGGCAGCTTAGTGTAGAATTCTGAACTGGAAGTCAAGAAACCTGTATTTGACATTGTTTTGTCTTTTGACTAAAGGCATTTTGAAAAGTCACTTAACCTATTTGAACCATCAGAAATTATCTATGAGGTCCTTACCTGACTGATTCTAGTAAAATGAACTATCAAATCTAAAGGTTGCTCAAGGCCTTTGCAACAACCACCTGTTGTAAAACAGTGCCATCATGAAAACTGCGAAGTCAACTCCAAAAATCACACTGTTAATAGAATTTCCATTCACGCTGCTAAATGTCCCTTTAATCTCATCTTTTGCAGAGTAGTAGTACAGACTGTAAAGTTTCCAGTGGAAGAAGAGTTAGTTATTCTCTGAATGGTATTTGGGAAAATTGAAAAATATTTGGCCATGTCATGAATATGGGGGGGGGGGGAAGCACATAAGAGAATAGGCAACAGAGCATGGTGCCCCAAACAAAGGGCATCCTTCTTCAGTACACTTTCTAAGTCCTCCATAAGTATATGGGAAGGTTACTTCTTATGGAGATGACGCAACAGGGGAAAAAAAAAAGAAGTGATAAGGAGAAAGAAGTGAGGTAGAAGAGGAGAGGGAAAAGGGAGGCGAAAAGAAAGAGAAGCAAAAATACAAGAGTAATATGAGAACATAACAAGAGCAGAAGTTCTAAATGTATGCTCCATCTTCAAGCTGCCCAGAAAAATCTACCTGTTCCCTCAGCTAACCAGCTTTCTCCTATTTCACTGATCATTGGAAGAATTGGCAAGAGTTAATGAAAGAAAATTAAATCCCAGTTTGTCAATTTTATTCCTTGTTAACAAGTCTGGTAAAAGTCTTAGAAACTAAAAAGGAAAAATACTGCCTTTAATTATATCTGGATAATACTAAAAAACATTTTATGGATGAAGAAAACTGAATCCTTCAAAAAAACTGAGGTCATAAAAGACTTTTACTCTTCAATTTGCACTTTATTAATATCAATTACCCAATAATCTCTTTCTTCAAGAAAACATGTCTTTGGTGATATCTGTGTATCTGAAATACACCTGGAGTGTGTATAATATGGTTGTTAAAATGGCCAATCTTGACCCAAGGGTGGAATCCCTAGGGCGAGAGTCTCTCACTGCATTGAGAACCCTGGAGATCACTTAATGGCTTTAGAGAGTCAGAGTTGAACAGCAGGAGGCCCCTTTAGGCCTGTAGTCCCTTGTTTGTTTCCCCGGGGCCAATGGAAAAGGGTCTTCCATTTTGTATTTCCACTTTGGGAAGGCCCTGCCACCTATCATTCATCCTTGGTATCTGTCAATTAACCAGACATTTATGAAGCACCTATCATGGGCAGCCATCACCTAGAACGCACCAAGTTTTCAACAAACGTTTGTGGACTTGAATTTAATTTCAAGGCCTTGGGAAGCTGCCAGGGAGTCATCCGTTTAAGAGTCTCCTGTGGAAGACAGGTGAAAGAAGAAAGCTTTTCACATCCTTGATCACCCAACACCAGACACTCCTGTTCCTCCCCGCTCATGGGTGACACGTGGCTCCCAAGCGCTGGCTGGGATGCCCGGGCACAGCTGCTGCCGGCAAAGGGCTGTGCGAGTGGAGAGACGGACACTTACCTGGGGAACCTCTGCTTCAGCTTCCTCAGGCTCTGCCTGGTAGGCGGCACAGACACTAGGCACTGGGCTATCTCGTCGTACTGGGCTTTGGTCAGTATCATGTTGGGCCAGGGACGGGAAAGTGGCGGGGACAAGGAAAACACGCCCTGGGCTCCAGCAGCCTTGGTGCCGGGAGACGAGGGGGGGGGCCAGACAGCGGCAAGGCGCTGGGTCCTAGTCTTCTTTGGCTTGTTCCTATACCCCTTTCCACACTAACTTGTACAGCTTAGGCTTCAACCGGCAGCTCGGCGGCGAGGGGCGGGCTGTAGACCCGATTGCCCTACCGTGGCTTTCTGAGCAGCCGCAGTGGGCCCGGCCGAAGGCAACCCGCCGCCATGATAGTTAAGGGCAAAACAACCAGGAAGGAGCTACGGTCAGCAGAGGTGGCGCCTAAATCTCTGCGGACTGGTGTCCGGGCTGTGTTCACCTGAGATCAACCTGGTCTGTTCGCGGAATTCATACTCTCCCAGCTACCAGCAATCAGGAAGCGCTAGCTCGCAAACCGGACAGCAGGGCACAAAAGCGTCCCATGATCCTTAAGCTTGAGCCCCAGAAAGCGACGGCTTGGGCGCGCCATTTGAATACGCTTCCAAACGCGCCGTTTTAGCTCAGCTCCAATCGGAGGCCAGCAAAGAAGGTCGTCTTCTCCGAGGTCTCTCCGCGCTCTGCGCGCAGGAGGCAGACAGGTAATCCCCGCTGGACAGCCGTAGACGTACAGCTTGGCTTGTGTTGAGAAGTCCGGCTACTTCTGCAGCTCGCGAGGAAGGCACTTTTGGTCATTTGGGGAAACAGAATAGAAAACAAATGCGGCCTCAGCAAACAGCCCGCAGGAAAGCATCTCTTTCTCACTCCCCAGAGTTAGGTGCTTAACTGACTGAAACCAATTCTTACTCTTTTTGTATCTTGACCTCTCAGAAAATGGTAGGCGCTTAAGAAATGTTTGGAGAAATGAGTCACTGAATGAATTACTGTTTTTAACAGTAATTGAGGTGTTGTAACAGATCTCAGCCCTCCTGAGGCAATGTATTAGGACATCAGTCCTTTAATCCCTTAAAAAAATCTGGGTCGGAGGCGCCTGGGTGGCTCAGTGGGTTAAAGCCTCTGCCTTCGGCTCAGGTCATGATCACAGGGTCCTGGAATCGAGCCCCACATTGGCTTCCTGCTCAGCGTAGAGTCGGCTTCTCCCTCTCTCTCTGCCCCTGCCGGCCCCCCCCCCCCCAACTGGTGCGCGCTCTCAAATAAATAAATAAAATATTTTCTTAAAAATCTGGTTCTTGGGCACCTGGGGGGCTCAGTGGGTTAAGCCTCTGCCTTCAGCTCAGGTCATATTCTCAGGGTCCTGGGATCAAGGCCTGCATCGGGCTCTCTGCTCGGCAGGGAGCCTGCTTCCTCCTCTCTCTCTGCCTGCCTCTCTGCCTACTTGTGATTTCTGTCAAATAAATAAATAAAATTTAAAAAAAATCTGGTTCTTAGAAGGCAATGTGTTGTGTTTCTTCTCAAATTTAACATTTTAAGAAAGAGAAGGTGTTTCCATTTTAAAGTAGTAATTTCTTTTTCTTTCTTTCTTTCTCTTTTTTTTAAAAATCTGGAATAAGGCCTGGGTTGGAAATTTAGCTTAAATATGCCTTCTTGGGTAAATGTCTTAATCCATCCAAGCCTTAACTCCTTTGTCTGTAAAACATGGCCTAAGAGAGTGTTACTTTTTGGTGTAGTAATTACGCATTAAGAGCTGGCAAGACTACAGTTAGCATTAAGTTCAAGTTAGTACAAGGAACAGATAGATTCCTTAGTGTAGTGTCTGGCGGATACTCTGTGTAAGTTGAATAGCCTTTGTAAGACCACTTGACAATGATAGGTCACATGGATGTGGTTGTTGACCACTTATTGTTTGTTCTCCACGCACTGACTCAATCATAATTTCCTATGAAGCAGGTACTATCGCCGTTATCATCCTTCTCCTCCCTTTTGTAAAGATTGAATAAACTGAGGCATGGAAAGATTAGGTAGATTTCCCAGAGGTCATGAGAACAAGTAAGCAACAGGGGTAGAGTTTAAACTCTCAAAATTTGGTTCCAGGGTCTGCGGTCTTTGCCAACTCTCAATGCTTAATTACTACACCAAAAACTAACACTCTCTTAGGCCAAAGGTTAAGGATTTTTTTTTTTTTAAGGGAAAATCTACATTTCAAAGACCCTTTTAGTCCAGGCTTTAAAAAAGCTTCACCACTTTATTTTCCCAGGCGTCTCAAAATCCAGTATCAGCAGTGAATCCTGAATTCAGCAACCCTAGTTTAGTTTAGTTTTGTTTTGTTTTTGTTTTTAATATTTACATCAGAATGTTTTTCCCCCATATGCTTTGCATCTAGCGCTGGTTGTGTGACATTAGTACATAACTATTTATTTATGGCAGCATGGCCCAGAGTTGCCACCTGGCTAGTTTGTTGCTGACCCTGCCGTGACTTTTACATGAAAGCTAGTTGACGATAAGCAGACACCACTTGATCCCCCATTCCTTTCTCCTTCTCCACTCCACTCTTTGCAATTCACAGCCAACAGATTTTTATAGAAAACATCAGTTCAAGGATGTTTGCACTAGTTATTTTTTATGGTAACTCTTCTCTCTGGCTCTTGTCCTGCATTCACCCTCACGATGGTTCAGGAAAAAGCTAGGCTTGTTTTTCTGGTTTTTATTTTTAACATGCTGGCAGTTTACAATTTTGACCCAAATCCAGTAGAGTGTTTAGAGTTAGCGCCAAGGGAAAAGCACAGTTATGTTGTTGTTTTCATTGGCAGTGACAGTAGGGTTGTTTATTAAGCACAAAATAGAAGCAAAGCTGAAATGTGGTAGAGGGCGTGGTGGTATTTAGGTGTTTTTTATTTATTTATATTTTGCATGAAATGCTCAGATTGACAATTAGTCCTTTGAGGCTCCTTTCTTCCCTCCCTTCCCCTACTCTCCTCCCTTCTGTCCCATCTCTCATATCACACTCCCTGCCCCTCAGCTTCCATATTCCTTCGAGAGCTGCCTTTCCATCTCTGAAGTTCCCCAGTTCAGTCAATGATACCAGCCACCCACTAAGTGAAGTAGGTTGTGAAGTGAAAACAATACCAAACTAAAAACACAAAGAACTAGCTACCTGTTTCAAATCAGCCATAAATTATGTGGCCTTGACCCAGTGACAGCCTCTCTGATCCTGACCATCCTCATCTTAACCCGAAGAAATGGAACTCTATAGTTCTGATAGGGAGAATCTACAGATATTAAAATGTGTATGAAATCATAGCAAGAAAATGTGTCAAAATGGGGAGTAGTACAGCTCCCTCTAAAAACCTCCAGCCCTGAAAGATGGCTTGGAGTGAATGGCTTGACCAGATTTCTTTTTGCCAATTCCTGGATGCTATGAATGATGAACAATTGTAAAGGAGTGTGGGGTTTGGCAGGGAGGCATCAGAAGGTCATTTCAAGAAGAGTGCTAAACACAAAGGACTAAAAATAAGAATGAGCCAAGTCATGCGCATGGGAAAGTTATTCTGGCTGGAGCAGAGAGTTCTAGGCAGAGTGAAAGGAGTTGAAGGTGCTTGACCTTGGAAAGAGTCAGTCACATTTTTAAACAGTCTGTAGTTCACTGAATCTGCCAAATCCAATGCATGTTTTTAAAAATAAATACTGACATTTTATTATATTTTAAAATCTGATTCTACTCGTGGAAACTTGTTAAAGTCACCTCATTGCTTATTTTAAAGAAAAATAATTCAAATTTTCTAACTGAAGAAAGAAGGGAGTTAATAGTATTTAAGCACTGTGATGCTCAGATCTTATCCCATCAGTCCTTAATTTATAGGTTAGGAAACTGAGGCTCAAAGTGAGTGAAGGAATTGCCAGTTAAGTCCCAAAACCATGATTTGGATCTCCGCTAGTCTGACTGTAGGGCCTCGTGTTCTCCATCCCGGTGTACTGTAATTCAAAAAGGAAAAACTCTTTCATTGAACTATCCTTAATTAGCATTTATGCCCTGAACTAGCAGGCTACTTTCTTTGGGCACCAGCAGGGCCTGCTGAAGAAGCAGCTACCTTCAATTTTGACATTTTGCTGAACACACTGTAGAAAAAATTGTTTGGCCCCTTTGGATAGAAGAGATTGCATGTCATTCTCTTTGCCCTATCAAATACCACCTAAGGTGATGCATCATTTGAAAGCAAAGTTTACATTTCCATACTTGCCATCCATGAGTGACAGGTCATTTTATCCTGGTCCCAACATAATGTAAGCACTTAGTAGACTATAAAGATCAAAATAAATCAGTTTTTGGGCGCCTGGGTGGCTCATAGGGCTAAGCCTCTGCCTTCGGCTCGGGTGGTGATCCCAGGGCTCTGGGATCCAGCCCCGAGTTGGGCTCTCTGCTCAGCGGGGAGCCTGCTTCCCTTCCTCTCTCTCTGCCTGCCTTTCTGCCTGCTTGTGATCTCTGCCTGTCAAATAAATAAATAAAATCTTAAAAATAAATAAATAAATAAATAAATCAGTTGTTGAGGCTTGCAGAAATTACTCAACTTAAGGACTTGAGGAAAACAAAAGGAAAAATACAGAAAGACATTCCACACCATGATGGTGAAGCAGTTACCTTGAAGAGTCAGAGAAGACCCAAACCCAAGTGTTTGGTTGTTTCACATGAATGAGCTCCTAGTTTGTCAAACGAGATAGGCTGATTCCAGAAGGAGTTTGTACGTTGGTGGGGGTATCCCCTGAAGACCTGTTACAAACAGAACTGATGTCCTGAGCACACATAATTCAGAATGGCATCTCTGGAAGTCTTTGTTATTCAATAATACTAAGAGCCAGTTGTGGGGTGGGAGGGCACTTACCAAAGGCAGGCACTGTGCTAAGCACTTTACATACATCTATTCTCCCTTAATTCTCAGATCCACCTTCAAGATCTAAGTGCTATTATGAAATCCATTCTCCAGGGGAGAAACCCAAGGCTTAAAGAGGTGCTTTCTATTTATCTCATCGATTGTTTTACAGCATTTTAGAAGAGTATTTCTCACACTGACTGCCTTGAGAGCTCAGTTTTCCACCAACTTTTCATGGACAAATACTTCTATAAAATAAGATAAAAATGAATTACTCAAAAAATGAAATTTAAAAAGACAAAGACACACAAAATGCAAGCCCCCAATTGGTTATTAGGAGTCAATAGACTTATAGTTACTCTACCAAGTTGCTATAAAGGGGTCTAAAAGCTTATTCTCAATTTCTGTACTCTTCTCAGCAAAACCTGTGAGAAACATTTTGAGGACCAGCACTGGTTTGCTGATCACGTTTGTGAGTAGTATTGGAGTAGAACCTTCGAAAGCCACCATTGTAAGCCAGGTATGTGCAAAGTCTAGGACATCTCACTTTCATGTACTCTTAAGTAGAAGTATAACCTGTTCCTTTTAGACTTGTAAGTATCAGTCATCATTATTATTGCCTTTATTCTACTGTATTTAGTTGTGCTCAAGTGATGTATATTTATTAAGATCAGCAGTGCAAATCCTCACAGGCTATTTCATTATATCCCCTATGAAATTAACATCATGTGTTTTTTATGGCATAAAACCCGATTTCTTCTTTAAATTATAAACCCAATCAGTCAGAGTTTATATACCTCTTCTGTTCTGAATCATACATGGAACACTATTGGCACAGGGTAAAGACTATTAATTGGCATTTACACATTTACTATTAACACATTTGACAAGGATAAAATAGAAAGTAGTGTTTTCACAGGGACAATTTCTCTTAGGTGTTTGTGTGTTATGGTAAAGGGAGGCACATGAACATGTTTGTTGAAGAAAGACTGAAGCCTCTTAAATTTTCTCCTAGCTCATCAGGGACTTGTGGATAATTTGCAGGCAATTTGTATCCCCTTTTCCTGCAGGACTAAACCTCAGATGTAATTTCTGCAGTTGTCAATCACTCTTCTTGTCCCACAGACCATTCTGCAAGAATATATCATGTTCTGAAGGTCTTCTCACATTTATAAATTCAGCAATTGAAAGGGACTATGCTGGTGAAGTAGAGGGTTTCTCTTGTAGAAAGAAGAATGAGAGGCAAGGAATCAAGTCTGTCCTTAATAAGCACTTCTTTCAACGTAAGCTGGAGTGGGAAGTGCATGTCAGATGGAGATTAGCTCTAAGTCTCTTCATTTAAAAAATTACTCTCTTTTGCCATCCCACTGGGTTAGACTTTCTAAAGAGCAGGCAAGATGCCAGTCAGGATTTATAACCCTTTCCTTCTCCATGATTGATAGAAGGAGAGTTAGGGGAAGGAGTTCCTTCTGAGATAAATATAAAGATTGTTATAATAATAATAGGCTCCTTTATGTTAAGCAAGTGAAAGCATATTACATGCTTATCTAACGTATTGCCATCAGAGAATCTATAACTGGCATTCTCATACCTACTTGGCATATGGGGAAACTGAGATACAATATGGCTTAGAACTTCAACCAGTTTCTTTATATTTCACTTTTAAATGTGAGGCTATAAAAATACATCTTTTTTTATACTTAATTTCTCTTTTCATGATCATCAAAGAAACATATGCTCCTTGTAGCCAACAACACAAGATCAGATACTATAAATTATCCTTAGTCCCATCACTTGGAAGCCACGACTGTAACCATGTTGGCATTATTTCTTCCAGTCATTTTTCTACAAAGTTTTCTTTTTCATAGATAAAATCAAACTGTATATACAACTTGAGTCCCACTCTGTTCACTTTATGTTACAATCATGAGCCAAGATATTCTTATCAACACTTGGCAGTTTTGACCTTAGTTTCTTATTAAGAGTAGAGCAGCAGGTTTGTGAAGTTAGGAGATGAACTCTTGCAGGGCGAGTCCTTGAACGAGGTCCTTGGCCTAACCAACACAAGACTGGGTGGTCCTTCAGTTCCAGCCATGAGCTGCTATTCTGATAATGTGAGAATGATGCAATGGATCCTCTGGAACAAGGCAGAGGTTTCTGTGACTTGACTGATGGGCAGCTTGCCTGGGCATTCCATTCACAGAGCTATGATTGAAATCATGTCAGTAAGCCTCCTACCATGTGGACATTCTGTCAGTCAACATGTTGACACTGGAGTCAGCGTGCAATTTTTTTTAAAGGTGGCTACTATTTAGATCTGAACATTCAGATGCATTACAGTCCTGCATTGGGAGCAAATGTTTTGCATTGCCCAGAGGACAGTCATACTGGATGCCAATCTTCATGCCAGAAGAGCTTGGGTTTTCATTTCACTTTCAAGCAGCACTAAAAGGCTCAAGTTGGCACAGAGATGAGAAGGGATTAAAGGTAATGGTGTGGGCAGGGAGTAACAGAGGTGGGGTCTTAAGGTACAGTTAAGCTCTGCACACATGGGCATACACACACACATACACACATACAAACACAATCTAGTTTTATAAATTAACACTGGAACTATTTGTATAAAACTTTAAAAAACATATAAATGCTCTTAAAATGCAAAGCCCAGTGTAGCTCATTTATGCCAACTCCTCTTAGGAAAATACGGACATTCCCCAAAACTCATTCATTCATTTATCAGATATTTACCAAGTGCTACCATGCATGAGGCACTGTTCTGGGCTAGGTGTCTAAGCAACATATAGGACCAACCAAGTCCCTACTCTCAAAGTTTACTTTCCTCAATAAGATTTTTAATCTATCAAAAAAGTATTTCATGCTGCAATTTAAAAAAGGCTAAAGAGACATGGCAACTCAAAGCAATACCTGAAAAGACTGGATCTTATATTGGGGTGTGGGGCGGGAGGGGAAGAAGTGTAAAAAAGAACATTATTGGATGAACTCACAAAATTGGAATATAAATGATGGATTATATTTTATGTATAGAAAATGTATTTCTAGATATTATATAGATAGAATATATGTGTATATATGTATGCATATATGTATATATATAATACATGTATGTATATATGGGTATATATAATATGTGTGTAAGTGTGTGTATATATATACACATATATATTTATATAAATATATACCCCCAAATGATCCAGAAAAAATAAATCAAGAATGAAGAGTAAATGACAAATCAAAATGGAATAAAATTCAATAGTAGGTGAATCTAGATATAAGGTATATGGATATTTTTTGTCCTCATTTTATACTATTTTTGTTTTGTAATGCTTTGGTAAATTTGAAATTATTTTTAAATAAAATATTTAAAACCTATTTCACTTTGTAAAATGAATGCAAACACAAAGTCCTTAAATCACATGGCAATCTCCTGTCAGTCACATATGATTTATAGACATTTGATTGACATGCTGATTTTCTTGGGACTTCACAGGTAGGATTGTGTTCCCTAACCAGACCTCAGGATAACTGAGGCATAACTTTCAAAATCTCCATCTATCACCCCACAACATGGACCATAGGTGCTTTCCGTTTCATCTAAGAACCTAATGATTTCCTTTTATGTCTATATGAAATCTCTCTTAAATACATAATTATCCCACTCACTGTGTAATTGTCTTTCACACTCGCTGGATTAATAAACACCCTAAAGATCTCAGCTATATGACAGACACAGGAAATGCCACCAAACGATCCCTTTAGAGACATCTCTATCTTCCTTCTTTCCTTTTCTCTTTAGAAGTCAGATAGATTTCCTAACCATCTCCTACTCTTTCCACTCTTCCCCTCACCAATGTTTACCCGGATAAAATTCCCGCATGTCAAATCCTGTCTTGTGTCTGTTTCTTAGAGGACGTAGACTAACATGGCCCCTTTATCTTTAGAAGCATCCACATAGAACTAGAGGTTACATCCTAGTCACCCTACTGCATTTGGGTGTTTCCCAAGCCATCATCGGCACTACATTAGAAATGATCCCCCAAGAAGGCGTCTAAACGAATATTTATTAGACTAGACTTTGAAGTCAAAAGGACTCAGGTGGAAGAATTAGTTGGATGATCCTAATATTTAATGGAATCAGATTTCTACCCAGTGATACACATATTAGATAGTAATAGGCAAATATGTGTGTGTGTGTGTGTGCGTGTGTATATATATATATATATTTTTTTTTTAACAGACCACTCTTTTTTAGGTACCATACAGATTTTCTTCATTTCTAAAGACAGACAGCAAAGTAACTAGATGTAAAGTTCCTTGGTTGCAGTTAAAATCTGTTTGTTTTCCCAAGAAAATGTAAATTTTTACACATATGACCTGAATTAACTTAGCTATTTCTGTAATTCTTCAGACTTACAATCACCAGTACTATCTTGGATTTCTTCATTTACACAAATGACTAATCCCTCTTTGGTTCTCTCTTGGAGATTAATGCTTATTTCAGTCTTGTCCAATGTATAATAACTCCTCTTGCCTAGATTTGGGGGGCCCAGAGGCATGTAGCCATTTGTGCACCCCACATATCTTGAAATTCTGAAGGCATCTCAAACACAACTTTTTAAAAAATGAAGCTCATTTTCATGTTCCTTTAGATATGCTTCCTTTCTTGAAATGGCACTAGCTACCACCCATCCTTTCCATCCTTCCTTGGTAATAGCCAATCACCAAGTGCTACCTATCACTGAGAAATATGCTACTGTCACTACATTGGTCCTTTCTTTCATTATATTTTGAGATAAAATTGTTATATAACCTATGTTTTGGTGTACAACATTGTAATTCAGCTTCTGCATGCTCTAAGAAGTGGTCACCACTGAAATGTAGTTACCATCCATCACCATTCGATCAACCCCCTTCACCCTTTTGCCACCCCTCACCCCACTTCCCCTCTGGCAACCACAATCTGTTCTCTGTATCTGTGAGTTCATTTTTGTTTTGTTTTGTTTTTTAATGATTCCACATATAAGTGAAATCAAGTGGTATTTGTCTTTCTCTATCTGATATATTTCACATAGCATAATATTCTTTAGGTCTATCCATGCTATCACAAATGATAAGATTTCATTCTTTTTTTAATGGCTGAGTAATATTCCATTATATATATATGTTTATGTATATATGTGTATATATATGTATATGTATGTATGTATGTATGTGTGAGTGTGTATATATATATATATATATAAACATCTTCTTTATCTATTCATCCATCAATGACATTTAGTTATTTCCATTTCTCGGTTATGTAAATAACACTGTAATGAACATAGGAGTGCATGTATTTTTTTGAATCATTGTTTTTACATTCTTCAGATAAATAGCCAGATTGGAATAGCTGGATCATAGGGTAGTTCTACATCTTAATCTTTTGAAGATTCTCCATACTGCTTTCCACACTGGCTGTACCAATTTACATTCCCACTAGTAGTGTGCAAGGGTTCCCTTTCTCCACATCCTTTCCAACACTTGCTATTTCTTGGTGTTTTTGTTGCTGTTGTTGTCATTGTTGTTTTTGCCAACAGTCTAACTGGTGTGAGGTGATATCTCATTGTGGTTTGATTTACATTTTCTTAACAATTAGTGCCATTGAATATTTTTTCCTGTGCATGGTATAAGATAGTGGCCCAATTTCTTTCTTTCACATGTGACTGTACAGTTTTCCCAGCACCATTTTCCCACAAAGGAAGAGACAGTCTTTCCCCATTGTATGTTCTTGACTCCTTTGTCGTAAGTTGTCCATATGTCTGTAGGTTTAAATCTGGGCTCTCAATTTTATTCCATACATCTGTGTGTCTGTTGCCAATACCATGCTGTTTTGATATCTATATCTTTGTAATGTTGTTTGAAATCAGGGTACATGAAACCTCCAGCTTTGTTCTTTTTCCTCAAGATTGCTGTTTGGGAATCTTTTGTGGTTTCATTCAAATTTTAGAATTATTTGTTCTAGTTCTGTGAAAAATGCCATTGGAACTTTAGCAGCAATTGCATTGAATTTATAGGTTGCTTTGGATAGAATGGACATTTTAACATTATTAATCCTTTTAATTCATAAGTACTGAGTATCTTTCCATTTCTATATGTATTCTTCAATTTCTTTTATCAGTGTCTTACAGTTTTCAGTATATAGGTCTTTCAGCTCCTTCATTAAATTTATTCCTAGGTATTTTGTTCTTTTTGACATAATTTTAAATGGGATTATTTTCTTAATTTTTTGGTGGAATCTTTCGGGGTTTCTATATATGTAATGTCACCTGCAAATAGTGCAGTTTTCATTTTTCCTTACCAATTTGGATGCCTCATGTTCCTTTTTCTTGCTCATTGTTCTGGCTAAGCCTCCAGTACCATGTTGAATAAAAGCGGCAAAAGTGGGCATCCTTGTCTTGCTCTTGATCTCAGAGTAAAAACTTTCAACTTTTTACCACTGAATATGATGTTAGCTGTGAGTTTGTCATACATGGACTTTATCATGTTTAGATATATTCTCTCTGTACCCACTTTGTTGAGTGTTTTTTATTATAAGTGGATGTCGATTTTTATCAAATGCTTTTTTCTGCATCTATTGAGATGATCATATGATTTCTGTCCTTCATTTTGTTAACGTGCTATATCACATTGATTGATTTGCAGATGTTAAATCATCCTTACATCACTGAAATAAATACCATTTGACCATAATATATGATCTTTTAATGTACTGTTGAATTTGGCTTGCTCATATTTTGTTGCGAGTTTTGCATAATGTTCGTTGGTGATATTGGCCTGTAATTTTCCTTTTTCTGGTGTCCTTTTCTCGTTTTGATACAAGGATAATGTTGACCTCATGAAATGAGTTTGGAAATGTTCCATCTTCTTCAATTTTTTGGATGAGTTTGAGAAGGATAGGTATTAAATCTTTGAGTATTTGGTAAAATACACCAGTGAAGCCATTTGGTCCTAGACTCTTTTCTTTCTTTACTCCACTAGTCTCCTAATGAAATTCCTGCAATAATGTGTCTCTATTCCAGTTTTTCACACTCAAACCAAGGTCATTTAAAAAACAAATGCAGACACAAGTCTCCTTGAGATGTTCTTGCTTATTTTGCGGTTTCATTTCTTTCTTCTATCTCCTGATAAACTGTACATACATTCCAATTAATAGATCTTGTTTATTAATTACATGCTACATGGTAAGCACCAGAAAGGGTCCTTTGCAGCCCTATAGGGCAGGTAATATCATTTCAGATCAGAAAAATTAGAGAAGATAAATAACCTTTTTAATATCATAAGACTAACAAGGGACAGAGACAGGTCTTTGGATTTCAAGGTTATCTTTTTAAAAAAATGAACAAGGGGTTAAAAAGAGAGAGAGAGGCAAACCAAGAATCACACTCTTAACTATAGGGAACAAACTGATGGTTACCAGAGGGGAGGTGGATGAGGGGGTGAGTGAAAGAGGTGATGGGGATTAAGGAGGACACTTGTCATGATGAGCACCAGGTGATGTATGGAAATGTTGAATCACTCTATTGTACACCTAAGACTAATATTATACTGTATGCTAATTAACTAGAGTTAAAATAATTTTTAAATCTGATATATGATTTATATACCAAAAAAATATAGGTTTTTAGTCTGGACAAATATATATTTTAGTTTGGACAAATATATACACCCCAGTCAAAACATAGACTTATTTCATCACCCCCAAATTACCATTTAATTTTAAAAAATTACCCACAGTTTTCATACAGTGAAAACACACATTTTAAATGCACAATTTTGAAGGCCATTGTTTTTGCCCTTTACCCTCCTTGCACCATACCTGCCTAGTTCTTTTATGTTAATATACAAGGGAATATGCATTTTCCTATATTGAGATGTCCATACTCCTTCTGATAACATCTACTCTAATAACATATTCTACATTTTAGTTTTAACATTATCCCCTGCCCTAAGCCTCTCTCATACCCAAACCCCCACCAGTAAACTTTTCTCTATTATCATCTAGTAATTGTCATTTTTAACTTTTTATTCATTTATCACTCCCATTGAAGTCTAGAGTCTATAAGTGTTCACAATCTCTTGTTTGTATTCTTTGCTGAGCATCTAATCTTTTGACAGGCACACAGTTAGTGTTTGAGACATATTTGTTGTATAAACAAGTTCATGATGCTAAAGGCATAGGTTAGTGCCGTGTAAGTCATGTGTGAATTTGAGATTTTATGCCAAGGCAACAAAGATCTGTTAGCGGTTTTACACAAAGGAATACCATGATTATCTGTGTTTTAGAAAGATAACTGACAGCAGTGTAAAGAGTATAAAACAGTAGTGAAAAGAATAGTTATAGGGAGTTGAATTGGAAAATCATTGTGGAAGTCCAAAAAAGAGAATATAAGGATATTGATTAAATAAATGAAATTGGGAAAGCCCCAAGTTATGAGAGGTACTCTTCAGACCTCAATGGGGAAATAAAGAAGAGTGAAGGATACTCCATGGTCTTCGGTTGAGTGACAATAAATAGCTATGCCATTAAAGGAAAAAGTTGTAAGGGAAAACAGAATAATTGGGCAAATTAATCTTAAGACACATAGGTATAACAAATAGATATCAGCTGAGCAGTCAGGGCCTAGAGATGCAGCAGTTGTGCTGGATAGTTTCCATTTCCATTTACTGTCTAACTTTGTGTTCTAAAATCCTTACCTATTTGGATTCCATGACTGCATTTTGGCTTCCAGTTGGATCTAGACAATTAGAGGCACCAGCAAAAAATTGAAGGGCAGGAAGATAGTGAGTTTGGGATTTTTACTGCATGACTTCTGCCCTTTCAGGTCACCATGGGCCAGCTGTATCCCTCTTCCAAAGAACACAGCTCTTGCCCAATGACCCTCTTGAGGCTGCTACTGTATAGATTCCAGTAAGGATTCCCCACCCCCGCCTCAGGGCCCCCTTACCCTTTCAGGCACAAGGGGAATGAGCCTGGGGTACTAACCATTCCTTGCTGGTTTCAGTTGGGCCTGCCCATACCATGGTAAATAGTCTAATTAAAATTTCCTAAATTACTCCAGTTGAGAGGGCCATATGTTTCCTGCTGGGACCCTAATGTACAGATGGTACCTAAAGTCCTGGGAGACAAAATCACCAAAGGAAAGAAGATAGAATTAGAAGAGTACATGTAGGAAACCAAAAATGAATTTAAATTCCTTACCCAAGATATTTGCAGAGAAATAAGTTCTAGAGACAGCAAGCAGAGCAGAGCCAGGGAAGGAAAGTGTTTCAAGAAGGGGCCAACAGTTTCAGATGTAAAAGGGAACTCTACCAGAATGAGAGCTGAAGTAGACTCTTAGCACACTTAGGCATAGTTCTTAGACACTTAGGATGCTATAGATGACTTTAAAAAAAAAAAAGATTTATGTATTCGTTTGAGAGAGAGAGTGAGTGAGTTTGTGAGCACAAGCAGGGGGAATGGCAGAGGGAGAGAATTTTTTTTTAAAGATTTAATTTATTTATTTGACAGACAGATCACAATTAAGCAGAGAGGCAGGCAGGGAGAGAGAGAGGAAGAAGCAGGTTCCCTGCTGAGCAGAGAGCCCGATGTGGGGCTCTATCCCAGGACACTGGGATCATGACCTGAGCCGAAGGCAGAGGCTTTAACCCACTGAGCCACCCAGGCTCCCCGAGGGAGAGAATTTTAAGCTGACTCTCTGCTGAGCACAGAGCCTGATGCAGGGCTTGACCCATGAAGTCATGACCTGGGTTGAAATCACAAGTCTGACACTTAACTGACTGAGCCACCCAGGTGCCCCGTAGGATGCTATAGGTGACTTTTATGAAGAGTGGTTATGGTTTAATGGTGGAGCTAGAGGTATGACTGCATGTGTGGAGGTGGGGTTGGGTTTTGAGAAAGAGGAAGTGTAAGTATAGACTATTTATTCAAGAGTTTGGACAAAGAGGAGAAGAGCAAGGTAGGGTAGTATAGTCATGGAGAAATAGTGTAGAAAGGTTTTTAAAGATGAAGAGGAAAAGTTCTTGCCTAAAGCCTATAGAGAAAAGTGAGATTGAAAATCTAGGAAGGAATGGATGGACAGGTTCATGGAGGGGGAAAGATGAGAGGATGATCTTTTCATAGAAGGGACCATCTTTCCCTCAAATGTCAATGAAGTGTGAAAAAATTATGTGAGCCCACTATCTTGCCCCATAATCCCCTCTACACAACATTAATACGTGACTGCCACCAATACTTTGCAATTGTCTATGTATTTTTGTCTTCCTCTATAAATTGATACTCCAAGATGGGGTATGTATCTTATTCTTCACAATATCCTCAGTATTTTGTGTATAGGAGGCAATGTTTTTTTTTTTAAGTTGAAGATTTGCCAACATCTTAGGTTTAAAGGTAGCATAGTTGAGGGATGTCCTAACAGATGGCTTTATTTCTTCTGTGAAACAAGAGCTAGTCTGGTTGAAATTGAAGAACATAAAGAAAGATAAAAAGCTTGAGGGGAAAAGGCAACAGTTTAAAACTTCTATAGTTGAGAATATTCTGATTTTTTTCTTAGCAAGTAAAATTTAGATATTAATTTCACTTGCCATGTCTTGCCTACAAAGAAGAAAATGAATTAATGAGCTGATTTGAGAATTCTGGTCATTTTTTTTTTACTATGAACTTTTGATTTGATTAAGGTGGAGAAGTCTCTCTGCCCCTTATCAATTTGGGTGAATTGTTACAATTGCATTCTAGACTCCATAACGAATCCCTGGCTAGGGATACACTCTGAAGGAAGGTCCTGTTGCTCTGAAACCTTTCCTCAATAGCTGGTAGAATTTTCCTCAAAGCACTCCTCTCTGCTTGCAGCCCAGTGGACATCACTTTATTTTGGGTCTTTATGTAGCATCTACACTGTATGACAATGGGATCAATTTTCATATGTGGCCAATTCAGTCAGTCCTTGGTAGTGGTTATCTTATAAAACTGTTTTCTACATTGCCAGAGGGAGTATGGAATTTTAACACAGCCTCTCTCTGAATATATATATATGTATATATATATATACATATATATATATGCACAATTACTTCTTAACTGCTCCCAAAGAGGATTTGAGGTCACTATTCTATTTTGTCTTACCTGTCTCCTTTTTTTGTATGGGCAGAGATTACAGTTTTTCAGGACATTTAAGCTGCATCAAAGGAGAGGCGAGGTACTATAGTGATGAGGTATAGAGATGCTGGAATCCAGTTTAAACTATGCATCCCTTCAGATCCTGGCTCTACCATGGAACAACTGTATGTGCTTGGGCACATTACTGAAGTTCCCTGGGCCAGGGTCTGCCTCCAAATTAAAAACCAAGATAATATTATCTACCTCAGAGATTATCATGACAATTAAAAGTTAGGATATGGAAAATATTTCAACTCGTAATTGGAACATGGTTACATGCTAAAATTATTATTAAACCCATTAACTCTTACTATTTCTTTAAATACATTGCTCTAAAATGGCCTACCAAAATATCACTAGATTATTATATGACTCAGTGTACCCATTAATTAACATAGGTAACATATAGGAGGTATTTTGTCTGCTAGGTGCTATGCTAAAATATGTTTTCATAGGAATATCTAACAGAAGAAACTGAGGCTGAGGAAGATTATTAAGTCACCCAACATCAAACAGTTGGTTAAGTGAGATTAGAACCAGGTAGTTTGACTCCAAATTTATAAACTAAATAATAAAACTACATTGTTTTTCCTCACACAAATATTATCCTCATTGGGCAAAAATGTCAGCAGGATATGATTAGGCTGGGTGCCTGGGTGGCTCAGTTTGTTAAGCAACTGTCTTCAGCTCAGGTTATGGTCCCCGAGTCACAGGATCGAGTCCGGCATCAGGCTCCCAGGTCAGCAGGGAGCCTGCTTCTCCCTCTGACCCTCTCCCCTCTCATGCTCTCTCTCTCACTCTCTCTCTCTCTCTCAAATAAATAAATGAATAAAATCTTTTTTTTTAAAGGATGTGATTAGGCTTAGTTAAAACTTACAAACTAATGACATTCTTCGTAAAAACTACTGGAGAATAGTGACTGCTTTTCTCAGAGCTATTATATTTTGTCTTTCAGAGGAATGTTAGTAAATTTTGTCAGCTTTATTTAATTTAGGATTCAGATGTTTGGAGAAATATTTCTCAGCTTTCACTTTAGAACACACTCAACTCCCTGAACCTTTGAAAGACCATTTACAAACCTAATCTTTTTTTCCCCTGTGGATGAAGAATATCTACTGATTTAATGTACATGAATTAATTTTTAAAAGTTGAGATTTACAAGATGGTCATAAACACTTCCTCCAGGTGGAAATTTTCAACTCAGGAAGACACTAGATTTAGAAAATTTAAACAGCAATTAGTTTGCTCATGCAAAGAAGGCGGAAAAAAAATCCTTGATGTTCTCATTTCTCTGTATCTCTAATATACTTACCTCTAAAAGAAATTCATCCTCTCATAAATCCTGTTGCATGTCAAATTATCTCACTTTGAATTCATTGCATGTTATGAAGAAGTAGCCGTAGTATCCTTTTTCACTGTGTAAAAGTTGTCATTCACCCTTCTCCCTTCCCCTCTTTCTTTCTCCCTCCCTCCATCCCTCTTCTCACTCCCCCTCCCACTCTCTCTCTCTCCAAATATATAAGTATTATATATATATATATAAATATAAGCATTTGTGTATATAATATACAAATGCTACTAACATTTGTAAATAACTTTCTTGGTTTCTAGCTAATATTCTACTCTAAACAGTAACAAAATAACCACAACAATGTTAATTCTTTGTAGTTTCTGATATACAAGTTTGATTATAACTGATTTTATAATCACAAGCTTTACTCTTCTAAACATTTCCTGCTATGATATAAGAATTTTGAAATAGAATATGTCTCACAGAGTCAAAATCAGGTCTGCTCTGCTTCCTTAAGCACTGGGAATTCGAGCTATTATTTCTAAGGCTACAGATGAGCTGGGAAGCTGGGAGTGGAAAAACACTGAAATGGAGAAAAGATATGAACTGTGGGTATAGATAGACCTGGGTTTGTGTTCTGGCCCCACCACTTATTCCCTATCAATTTATGCAAGAAATTATTCATTTAATCTCCTAGACTCTCTATTTTTTCTGGATTTAATGGGGACATTAATGTTTACCTTTTTCAGTGATGTGAGGGACAAATGCAAGAATGTATTCTACTGTGTCCAGTACTGTTAATAACATGTATTAGGTGCCCAATAATGTCAGTTCTGATCTCTTGGCCAACACTACTTCCACAAATGTAATTATGGACAGCCAACTCTGGTGGTGTTAGTGTTTCAAGGGATGAGAGAGAGAATATATTCTTTTTTTTTTTTTTAAGATTTTACTTATTTATTTGACAGACAGAGATCACAAGCAGGCAGAGAGGCAGGCAGAGAGAGAGGAGGAAGCAGGCTCCCCACTGAGCAGAGAGCCTGATGCGGGGCTCGATCCCAGGACCTTGGGATCATGACCTGAGCCGAAGGCAGAGGCTTTAATCCATTGAGCCACCCAGGCGCCCCGAGAGAGAATATATTCTTGCCATGTGTCTAAAGATTCAAAACAGCTCAGAACGTGAAAGGAACAGACTTTATTCTAATTGGAAGTGGTGTGATATAATGGTATGGGGAAGGTTTTTAAATTAGAGCAGTAAGTATGAATTTCATCTCTCTATTAAACTAAAAGTGTGATTTAAGTCATTATTTAATTTATAGGAACTTTAGCTTTCTCATCTGTAAAATGTGGATAATAATACATACCTCTAGGCCTTAAGGTGAGGATTAAATAAGGGAAAGTTTGGCCTTAAGGTGAGGATTAAATAAGGGAAAGTTTCTTAACACAGTGCCCGGAAAAGACATGAATCCTAACTTCTTACCTGGTGGAACAGTGACATCTATTTCATCAGGGGGTTGGGGGATTGGGGGGAATGATTTCTATGCCATGATTTATCTATGCCAAGAGTGAAAGAGTAGGGTGGGGAAGCTATGGGTGCCACTTTTTTCCTCGTTTGCTATGATCACCAAGTAGGCATTGCCTGTTTTCATTGCCTGGCATTATGAATTTCATTTCAATTGGATCATATTAGTAGGTTAGGGCAGATTAGGGTTGATGGTCTAATTTCTATGGTTAAGATAGATGATGGACTACTATGCTATTTCTCCAAAAATAATACCTATTAATTCATGGCTCCTTACTTCGCTAAGTCCTTACCCATGGATTAGCTAATCACCTTTGAAACCTTCCAAAGAAATTGGAGGCCTGAGGAGTTCAAGCCACATGTTCAAGATTTCACAGTTTATAAATGGAAGAACCAGAAGACAAATACAGATCTGTCTGAAATCTCCCTTTCCTACCCCATTTGATTCTCTCCTCTTTCTCACCTGGTCTTTGGTTTCCCACTCTATCAAGCCCAGCTGGATGAGGTCTCTTATGACTGTAAACCTTCATAGTACTTTGTTTTCACCTTCACATAGCTCATATACTTTTCTATTAGTTATTAAAGTCATTTGAGTTCTTGTATCATTTCCCAAATCAATAAGAAATTCCTTGAGAGGAGGGACGCAGTTACATACCATTGTATCAAACAAGTCTTTTTCTTTCTTTTTTTTTTTATTAACAACTTCATAAAGGGCCCAAATTCTTTCTATTTTTCTCTTCATCATATTTAGTGTATTAGACTTTCAGTTTTTCACCTGTCAGTTGCAAGATGGCTATCACAAATCTAGGCATTTGGTTATTGTTCAAAGTAAGAAGGGTGGGGAAGGCAACACAACTGAGCTGTCTCCTCATGCCTGTCCCCTATGAGGTAAGGAAACCCTCCCAGGAGCTCCCTGATTAACTTCCTTTCTATTACGTCCCAGTACGTGGCCCCTTTGTAGGTCTTCAAGCATAGAAACACTACCATGGCTCTAAATTTCCCCAAATGCAGTGATTTATGACTGAAGAACTTAAAGGCCCATTTTGCACTTTAATGAGAGTTCTGTGTGATGGTAGGTAAAGGAACAGAAAGCTAAGGGTGTACATGCATGCTGCACAGCTGTTGAAGGTCCCTTCCAAGAAGCCATGCCCATTTCCATATACCAACTGTATAGCACCTGAAATTCAAAGTCACAAATTGCAAGACAGTGCTGATCTTCAGGATTGCTTGCAATTAGTCAAGCCCTCAAATGTTACTGAATTCTAAGGGTGTACTTTACCCTCTTTTGTGATGAACAAGGTGGATTGTGTATATTACCTACTGAATTATTACCCCTTACATTCTTGAGAGAGTCTTTGTTGACAGCTGACTTGTAGACCCAAGCATATGTTTAGTTATAGTTCCCTCAAGTGCCAACAATAGGCAGAATAAACTTTAAAGATGTTTCAGGTAAATAGCATTTCACCCTGTACCTTGGTACAAATTGTGAGTCAATTATTTATGAGCAGAACCCAATTTGTTTAAACCTCATTGACCTTTAATACAGTTATGACATGTGTCTTGACTTGATTCTTCCCTCTATTGATTTGGTCTGGAAAAGTAAAACAAGAGGTGAAATGGCCCCTCAGGGTAAGTTAAAATTGTAGGTTATGGCCATGTTAAATTGCTTTAGTATACTTTGTGTCCTTTAGAGTCAGAAAATGAAGCTATAAAGTAAGTTGATGTAAGTAATTCTTGTTTTTAAAAGGACCTTGAAGTGCTCTTAACAATATCATGGATTTGATAAGATCTGCTTTAGACTTCTTAATTTAAAATGAACATAAAGATGGTAAAGCCGAAAGAATGTTGAAATACTAGTGTTGTGCTAACAGCTTTGAAACTGAATTCGTGGGAGAGGACTGATAGGAATTCTTCACTATTGTCTGCCATACTTGGGGGAAATTAAAGCAGCAGTTTAATTTAACTGCTAGGAATTTCCTGGGGGGCATATCCAGGTGTACAAAATATTTAGGAGGGTTTCAAAAGTTTTTGCTCATTACTTATGTGTTATCAAGTTCAGACAGTGTTTAAAACTCAGGCAATTTTCAAGTTTGAAATGTTCATTTTTGTGACAGGCAGATCTATTAAATCTGAGTCTTCACAGCTTTTTCCTCTCTCTTACCCCTTCCCATATTTGTCTGTAATTGTTGTGGTATTGACGGGCTAAGTGGAGGGCTGGAGAAGACAGAAAGAAAACATTAATTCTCATAGAAAAGGAGAGAGAGCATCATTAGTTGAAGAAAAGAATATACTGTTAGGGGAGTAAAAATGGAGAAAAACGACAAGAGCCAACAAGGGAATGTGAGCTGGGTTTGGGACAGAATATTGCGATGTTTAGAGAGAGGGAGGAGAAAGAGTTGAGTAGGGTTCATACGGAGAGAAATAAAGAAAGCTGATTTCAAAATATGTTATGCTGTATGATGAATGGTGTGCTTTGAGATAATTAGATATTTGTTTAAATTGTTCTTTCAAGGTAAGCACAAGCTGGTTTGGCTTTATGCTGGTCCCTATTATTATCCTTGAAGTTGTCATTTCTTGCATTTTAAAGTCCTTTCTTTCTTACATACTGATAATAACCATTCTATTGATTGATGACCTGTAAGGGAAGTGTGTAACAAAAAGAAAGAGATCTTGAACTGGATGAAATGGGATTGGAAGGGGAACATTGAGTAGTTTTACAGCACACAAACGCTGGACCAGAATCCGAGGCTTTTGAGATAATGGGCCAATTTGGGGAAGAAGTTTGTCATTCCGAGGACCTTAGAAACCACTTGAACTTCTTTGGTTTCAGTTTATGCTTCCATGAATTTGATTCGAGAGCTCTGTTTGCACGGGGGCTAGGTTAAACCTTCGAGAGCTCCGCCCAACATGATGTACTAATTTAGAAATTCCATGCTCTGGAGATTATCGGCCAACCATATAGCTCAAGAGCCTCTGTGTGAGGACACTGGAATGAAGGACCGTGAGAAGCCATGTTTGAACTGGCAACTATTGTTTTACAACTAGGGATGAGGTCGCAAGTTTGAACCAAGCAATTACAATTCTTTTGGTCAAGAACTCCAAACTCCATTGTTGTCATCAAAAATAGCACAACATGTGGGAGAGAGTCGGTACCAGCTGCGAGCGAGTTTCTTCAGCTCCCTACCTGAAAGAATCATTCAGTGGGATCCACTTCAGCTCTGTGGATCGGGCTCTGTGTTCTTTCTCTGTCTGCCAACCTTCTCTGTGCAAACACACAGAAAACATTTCTTGAGGACTGGTGATATGATATGAATGCTCTGTTCTAGATGCAATGGTGTCTACTCTCAGAGTTCATTCTCTAGTCAATGATAAGCATAAGACCACTAAGAGTGGTTTCTAACAATAATTTTCAGATTGCTGTAGCTCCTTGGAGCTTTCCACGTATTATCTGAGTTGTTTTAATAATAATCCTGCAAGACTGGCAATGCGTATATGTCTGTTGCTGTTATTTCAATTACAAAAACAAAATTTAGATTCATGAGGGTTCAAAAAGTTGTCTACATTGTTTAGCTAAAGCTTATGACTTACATCTTTTGATTTCAAATCTCATATCCTTTAAAATGGAATTGCATTGAATTGAAATGACTGAAATTAATATAGTTGTAAAAGGGGCAGGAAAATTTTGGATGTAGTCGTTAAGGAGTTAATCAGAGAGGCATGGATTCTTAAAAATAGGGAATTTGTTATAGGTTCTAAAGAGGGACAAGGATTTAGAAAAAAAGATATTTGTAGAAAGTAGAAAGAAATGAACAGTTATAAGTTGATGGTATATTCAAGATACATTTGAATGTATATTTGTAATTTAAAAAGGTATATTAGAGTAATAGCTAACATTTAGTGAGCACATACTATATACCAGATACCTGATATATGTTATCTTGTTTAATTTTTATAACATCCCTGAGAGAGAAGATTATTTGACTCTATTTTATAGTTAAGGAAATGGATGTCAAAGAGGTTTAAGCCTAATTCAGAATCATAGGTAGCAGAACTAGGACTCAGGTGGCCTAGTTTTCCTGATACCACTTTGCAGAGCCATGGGGTCCAGAGAGGGACTGCATGATGGATAAGATAGGTATTGAAGACAATAAGGGGCTCTGCTTCGCATGGAAGACTACTCTGTGGCAAGAAGGGTTTCAGAGAGGGTTTAGTACAATTTGGTAAGTGGTCCTCAGTGTAACTCTCACTAGATTTCCTTTTGTCATTATCAGACTCAATAGGACTCAAACTGGGCTCTTTAGGTACACTAGCTCCTTTAAATGCCCCTTCAAAAGACCCTCCCCTTCCCCATCCCCCAGAGGTAACTTTGTTTCTCACTGTCTGTTCTTCTCTAGCCACACAGGACAGCTTCCCCACAAACCAGGATACAAGAGGATTGGTTCTTTATTGTTGACTTCTTAGTCTCCAAACACCACTTACTCAGAATCGTATTGCATGTGGCTAAAAAGTACTGTTCATTCCTTAGATCTTGTATTTCTGTTAATAATAACTCCAATGTCTTCTTTTTTAGATGTTAACGTTAAACAACAACAACAACAACAACAACAACAACAAAACCCCAAGCCCTTCTCTATTAGCCAGTTTTACCCACAAAGTCTATTATCTCTCTTAAGGAACTCAAGCCATGTTGTATCTTTTAGCTGGCCAACCAAGTCAGCATTCACTTTGTTCTAATATTATTTTTCTCCCTTGTTCAATCTCAAAAAATTCTTAACCGAGTCTTCCCTGAAGGTTTCAAATAAATCCTTCCTCCTGTTGTTATGTTCTATTTCTGCCTTTAAAATCAAAACAAACAAACAAACAAACAAAAAAACGAAAATGAAGGGAAAAACCCCCAAAAAACCAGTCTGAACTAACCAACCAACCAAAAACCCCCTTCCAAGTCCATCTTTCGGGTTTGTCCTGATTTATTAGTAACCCATTATTCCAATGCAGCAAGAAAATTCCCATCCCAAACTTCCTAATTTCCCTTTTGTTGTTTTTATTAATAAATATCCATTAAAGGATAGTTATCACCTCTATTGGATTGTAAATCTCCTTGAGGGCAGGGGACTGTGTCTAACCACTAATAGGTACCCACACATGTATTAGTGAGCAGTGCTACCTCTAGGGGGTCAGTAAGTACTTGTTGACTCACTGACTCTCTATATATAAACGGCAAAATAATCAGACATTCTGCTGGCACCTAATTTGCTCCCTGTAGGTAAGTTTGTCTCTCTGGAAGCATTGATTCTTTCAGGCAACCAGGGTTCCATTTAGCAAATTACAACAGCCTTGTGCTAACTGGTACCCTGGTGACCTGAATGAGTTTAAGAGTCTCCCCAAATGAAGGACATCTCCCCGGAGAGTGACTCTGAATCTTGTTGAATACCTAACCCAAACTTTATTTTCTTCCACAGCATGAAAATGCTGAGACAAAGATTCCTTTGCCTTTGGGCCTTTTAGCCGTTTCACACGTCAGAAACTCTCAAGCCACAAGTGAATAAAAATGTAGTTCCTGTACCAAATTCTTGCTGTTTTACATTTTTCAAGGAAAGCATTACTGAATTACAGTGAATGCCAACCGGGAAATTCACAATTTTCCTAGTAGTGTTGGTTGGTTTTTGTTTTGTTTTGTTTTGTAAGTGAGCGGCTTTCCAACAGATCCAGTCGTCAACAGTGCCCTCCTACTGTTTGACTCACATTCAGAAGTCATTTCTATGTGCACCACAGTACAAAAATTTTGCAATGCATTAGAGGAACATGCAGAATACTCTCTAGCTGTTTCTTCCTCAGGCCCAGGCTCCCAAAGCTTTTCTGTTTTGCAGAGTTCTCTACCAAACAATGATCCTTTCTGCAATTTTAGGAAACCTGGATAAAGTTAATGGATGAATCATTGCATTCCAGCAGGGAATGAATCCTGTCTTGGATCCTGAGGAATCTGGTGTCTTTTGTTAGGGAGTGAGCTAAAAATTGGAAGTAGGTCCTTAAGAAGTGCTTTGACTCTCAAAGCATGGTATTTCTGGGGCCAGAATTTATCATTCACTATAGTGCCATGTTCCTTATTTGACACTGTTCCCCATTAAAATTGTGTTCTTCACTGTGTTTTCACTATACCTACACACACACACACACACACACACACACACACACACACAAAATCATGCACATCTGTGTCCTGTATATGTAACACCTTGATCACTGTTGTTATGGATGGCTATTAATATTTTTAACTTTTCTTCCACTAATTTCAGAGAGTAGAGTTTGAGTCTTATTTATCCTTATGTTTTTTTGCCCTTGACTCCAAGCCTGGAACCAAGTTATTGCTCAATAAACGGTAATGACAATATTGGTTCGGGGGAGACATCATTAGGAAATAAATTTTAATTTACAGAAGTTTATTCAAGTTTCCATCACAATTATGGTATTATGGCTTGCCATTTTGGCACTCCTGAGGGGAATATTTATAGACTAGTTGGCAATTTACAATTATTCTCTATGGGCAATGCTAGCTAATCAATTGCATATTAAAGGGTTTGTATGAATCGTCTGGTTTAAAGTATTTCTTTGTTGCAAAGATCAGTACCATGTAAACACACTAACATCATTTTTAGCAGCGTTTTAGCTTGAAGGAAGCCTTTACTTCATAAGGCAATGCTATAAATGAAAGTGATGGACAAGTGCTCCTAAAACCCTTCCCCTTTGCCTTTTTGGCCTTAAACATCTCCTAAGGATTTGACATGTATGAAGACCATATTTCTTCATAGCATGTCTGAAGAGGTTCATACAGTTTGTTTTTTTTAGAAGAGACTACTAGAAGGCAAGTGGTATGTTAACTAAGGACAAAGAAAATCATATATTTCTGATACTAATCACCTACATGACAATATGCTTTTGGTCACAAGGACACAACAACAGAATGCTGATGTCCCAGTATAACTTGCACTTCTGCCACAAAAAGCAACACAGTGAAGGGGTATCACTGGTATAATTTTCATTTCTACAAAAAGCACAGGCTTCTTAAATGTGCCATGTGGTGGCCATTTTGTCTGAATTAAAGTGTTCTAAGTTTTTCTGTCGTTCTTTGTTCTAATTTCCATCTCTAGATTTTCTCTTCCGTGCATGCTAAATTTGGGTGTAAAAAATGAACCCCAAATCCAAAATAAGAGATGGAAGATGGGAAAATATAGGATGATTCTTGCAAGACTGCATCATATATTTTATAAAGAGAGAGTCTTAGAAATTTATTTGGCTGTGTCGGGTGCTTGCTTAGGGAGCTAGAGATCTAGGTTTTCATTCTATCAACAACTCTTGCTGTCAATTAATTAGAATATATATTCCTATTAATTCAAGACTGTGCAATGCCTTCTTTATGTACTCTGCAAGCATGTCCGTGAAACTGCATCTGTCCTGTTATACCATGCAGCGCTCTGGCCCAGAAATCCAGTATTTCTGTCCCAATCTACATATTGTATGCTTGCCAAACTGTACAGATGCTTTTTGGATTGGAAATATTGCTGCTTTTTATAATATTTTAAAATGTTGAGGATATAGATTTTAACTCCATCTCTTTACAAATACTGGAAAGTAAAACCCATTTAACAGATCAAGGAATTAGGTCACCTATGATTTGGCCATAACGTGCAAACCATATGAAACATTGAAACCATATAAGTATCTTCCAACAATGGATTTTCACAAATTCATACAGCTATCTCACAGAAATTAAGGCCTCATGTCCTCTTCTGAAATAATCTGGACACTTTGAAAATAGAAGTGCTAAACCCCTTACCTCCCATCCTCAAATATGCATTCCCCTATGGAGTTCTGTACCTCGGCTAATGGCATTTCAGTATACCCCGTTGCTTCAGGTAGGACTCTTTAAGTCACCCTTGACTTATGTCCCTTATTTTCCATGTCCAATTGATCATCAGACCTGTCAGTTCTCCCTCAGAAGTGTCCTCTGGCTAAAGTCCCTTTTTATCATCCTTATGGCCACTGGCTTAGGCCCTTATCATTTTTGTTTGGAGTATTCATATAGCCTCCTATCTGTTCTCCCTAGCATCCGTCTTCCTCCCCACCAGTCCATCCTTCACCTAGACACCAGAATGATCTTCCTGAAAACAATTCTCATCAAGTTACTTCTCTCCTTAAAGACCTCAGCTGTAGTCCCCTTTTTCATAGAATGAACGCTAAACTCCTATAGTTGGACCTATAAGGCTTTTGGAATTAAGCATCAACTTCTCTGGTTACAGTTCTTGGCATTTTCTGCATGGATTCTCCTCTCTGCCCCCATTCCTAGACACTCATATCAAACTCATATATTAACAAATTATATTAATTTATGCCATTGCACATGCTTTCCTCTGGCCTAGGATGCTTCTTTTCTCCTTCACCTCTTGCCAAGCTGGTACTGTTTAAGACCATGCAAATATCATCTCCTCTTGAAGTCCTTCCTGATACTGGCAAAATTGCTCTTAACCCTGTTCTAGACTTTTTCTCATCATGCCAATAACACTCCTATTACAACACTTATTGCTTTGTATTTTAATGATCTGTTAACAGGTCTGGCTGTAAACTCTTTGGAGAGAAGTTTCTTCCTATACCTGACTCATATTTGAATTTGCCAAGTACAAGGATGTTTAATAAATGCTGCATGAATGAATGAATGATCCATATTGACCTTTTCTCCATACTACAGTGGTTTGTAACCAAACCAAATGATACTTTTACTATAAGTTCTTGTACTATAACATGATATATGCTTTCCTAAAACAAAACAAATGCACATGATAAAAAGGGCTCATTGGGCAGACCCCTCAAAACCTTATGCAATTTTTACTCAGAGCATAATAAAAACCATATTTGGTATCTGAGCTAAGTTGGATCTCCCTGGCATGCAGTCTTCCTTAGTGTGGCTGGTATGGCCATAGTAGATATCAATAACAAACAGTAATAGTAGAGTGGAGATGCTGACAATATTCTGATTAATTAGGGAGGAGTGGATAAGATAACGAACATAGATGGAAATGGAGTTTGAGCCAATGGGATGGTTGCTAACGTGGGCCCTGGGACCTTGCAACCTGTCACAAGCTAAGAGTTTCCTCAGGCTGAGGGAGCACCTCTTTTAGGGAAGGAGCCTAGAGTGCAAGCCCTCATTTGTAATTATCTAGAAGTATATACTGCAGCCTTAGAAAGTGTTGCTGTGACAAAAGCAATAACCATGCTGGGAAACATTTTCTTTCTTGCAGAAACTTAAGATTCCCCTCTTCCTATGTTTTAGTTCCTCTTGTCAACCAGAATCTGCATATTGAAACAAGGTGACTTCCATATTACACAAATGTCCCCCTACTTATCCATTATATTCCCCTGTTGATCAATTGCATGTGAGCTACATCACGTTCTAACTGGGGCATTTCAACAAAGTAGACAGTATTCATATATTTGCAATGTCTGATTACCTAATGCCTGTTCTCTCCCCTTTCCAATGAAATGCTATAGCTAATTCTTCGAAGATAGAGACTGTATATAATACTGAAAGAACATGAAATTTTTTTTTTTGGCTTTTGACATCAATTTCTTTGAGTAGCAGATGCTATTTTTGCCAGCCATTTGTTTGTTTCCTCTCAAATCCATTCTCTGCTCTGCCCTTCTCTGGTGTGTGTTGCAGGGACCTACACTGCTCAATTTCTCTTCTCAAATGGCTTCTGCATAGTTTGAGCCAGTGGTAGGCACAGGTGGAAGGCTGGTGGGCAGTGGGAGAGAAGCCGGGTAATTCTCCTAGTTCTTTGCCTTGACCTTCCATTTCTGTCACTTTCTACCTTTCTCCCAGGGGATCATCTCTCCCTCTATGATCTCTGTTCCCACCAGGCTATTCTCAGCTGGGATTCTAACTCCCACTAGGCTCTAGTGGGAGTTAGAATCCCTATTTCCTAGGGATATAGTTTTGAGCTCTAGGAATAATCCTTCCCTTGATCCTTAGAGATGGCAGAGGCTTCCTGTTGTTGCTAATTTCTGAGTTGCTTCATATTTTCCTGTCTAGATCCTCCTAGCTCTTCCATTACCACATTACCATTTCCCTGTAAATGATCTAAGGTGTGTTTCCTTAATTGGACTCCAATATGCTGTTAAAAGTAAAAATTTTACTGCAGAGTAAAATCAGACTTGCTACAGGTGTCCATTGCCCAGCTTGTTAGCTAGAATCACTTCAATTTTATCCACCCTGTGTGAAGATAATGGTAAACTATAGCCCTAATATGTTCCTGGGAATGTTAGATGAGGTCTCGTGAAGAATTCCTGAAATATTAAGAAAGGCCCCCTCAAGTCTTTTCCAGCAACTTGATCACACACTTGAACTGTGACATTCTTCTCATCTGCAACACAGGTTGTCCAGCCATACTGCTGATGATGCTTGAGGACCCAGCCCTGATGACTGTGCCCAAGATCATGGCATCTTATCTCCCCAGGTTTCTTTTCAGTAGACAATTAACAGGGAAAGGGATTTAAATGTGCTGAAAATCCCAGAATTTCTCTTGCCTTTATTTCCAAGCAATTCATAAGGAACGACAACACAAACTTCAGTTAGACCTGAAAACAAGCAAGTTCCAAACCCTTTGAGGACTGCCAAAAATAAAAAGGATCACTCCAGCAAGGGAGGGGGGTGGGGAACTGGCTCAGTAAGCCCACATGGCAAAACCTGATGTTAGTATCTCCTGAAAAAACATAACTGTTGATGTTTTTCAGGAGAATAGGAGGATGGGATGTTCATACCCCCACCTAACAATATGTGCTGGGCACAGAAGCTGTAATCATGCAGGCTGACTAAGGAAAGAATAATGCATCTCTTTGGAGTCGGGATTAAGTTGTGTTAGTTGATGGGTTTGGAAAAACAATATTATACTTGGCTTCTAGATAAATACTGCAGAGACCTCTTGTAAATCTTCCAGTAATTTTTTGTAATCCTTCACAAGTAGTAAAATCATTGCTGTGAGGCAGACAGGAGAGGAATCCACAAATAAGACATCTGTTATTGTTATATCAATGATGATATATGCCCAACTCTGAAATAACAACATTTAACAAGAAATGGAACCTTATCCAAAATGAGATCTCACTCACTTCTATGACTTCATTTGCTACATTAATAAGAGTAAACTGAAGTTTATAATTGGGTGATCTTATCTATTAGCATTAGTAATATATCACAGGTAGAGGGCTTTATATTTTAGATTAATGGAATTCAAAACGTTGGAAAAGTTCTATGCTAACATATAGCATGCATGGACACATGAGGATGGTGACATACCAAATAAACAGAAAAAAAAAAAACCTATATGCTTTTTTGTGTTCTATTTTGCTGTGTATTTTTTTGTTATATTTCCACCCCCCCCCCCAAGTTTTCAGGCTTTTTTTACAAGTTTAAGATATTTTTGCAACCATCTATTAAAACAACAATGAAAGAATGTTGAGATTTGTAATTCTTTCAGGAGACATGTAATATTATGAGTCCTGATATTTAAAGTGAATATTTAGGAAAATAATGTATTACTTGAAACTAACACATTTTTCTAACACACAGGTGAAAAATTAAATTCTAAGCTCTAAAGGCTATGTCACCATATGTTTGGAGAATTTTTAAGAACCCCAAAGTAGAACTTTGGCAGTAGAATAGGCAATTATTTGCCAACACTGGATTTATGTGCAAATCCTAAGACACTTAAATAGAATCTTTTTAAATGCCTTCAAATGATATCCAGGAATCTCTTGTTTTTACTTTTATTTCCATTGTCTTGGTTTGGCTTCGGTACTTTATGTTTGATTAAAACAATCATTGGCTTACTTTTGAATCTGCAAGGTAGCAACCCCATGCATCCCCAATTGCCCCTTAAGTGTGGTGTTCTACAATGCACATAGGAGAAAAGACCTTGTTCTGCTCTCCTGCAGATTTCCAGCTCAAGCTGTGTTTAATCCTTTTCCAGCCTTTGCTGAAACTGGTGACTAAGCCAAAGTTAGAATGTTGTGTGAATCTGCTTAGAAAGTAGGCATTAGAGCCAAGTAGGAAACATCTAGGCCTCTCCACATTTGCCACCACTGATGAAACAGACTTTTGGAAGCTCCTTCTTTCTTGGGCTTTTATGATGGCCTTTTCCCCTAGCTCTTCTACTACTTTGGCCTGACCCTTTCTTCTCAGTGTACTTTATTAAACTGTCATTCCCCTTCTCCATCTTTGTATGTAGGGGCTTCTAGGTTTCTGTCTCTGGTCATTTTCCATACCTTTATCATTTTATCTACATACTTTTTTTGAGCTGTATTGAGGTTTAATTGACACATAGGAATTATGGTGAGAACACTTACGATCTACCATCTTAGCAAATTTCAAGTATACCTTATAATATTGTTAACTGTATTCACCATCCTGGACATCAGATCTCCAGGATGTATTCATTGTGTGTAACTGAAACATTGTCCCTTTTGACCAGTATTTTCCCATTTCCCTCCCCCCCATACCATCTACCATCCTTGATCGTCCACAGTCAATGATTGAGGAGTGTGACATGTATTGTGAGTTCTACTTGAGACCTGCATGTATTTCTAAAGCACACTATATTAGAGCATCACACTGTGGAGAAGTAATATTGTCCATGAACTCACGAAGAACATCCATTTTGAACTCTTACTAGGCCTGCTTTTCAAACTACAAGTTGCTGAAGTGTGTTCTCTTTTTAATGTGTGTTTGTATTTCTTTATTAATATTAAACAATAATTAGCTTGCATTTTTTTCAAAAAAGTTATTTAGCCATTATTGAGAAACATCAGGGTATATATTGACGTGGAGCTCTCTAACAATTTACTCAATAGTTAAAATCACCAGCTTTAACCTTCGCCACTCCTGTTAGGTTTATATAAATGTGTATTCCATCTTTAAGCTTCCATCTTTAAGCTCAGTCCTCCTCAATCCTTGGGCTTAAATCTTAAGAATGTGAAGAAACACTGAAGGATTATGCCTCATCAGGGAGTGTGATCCAGAATAAGTCTTGCTTCTGTAAGGTCTCTATGACCTGCTGTTGTAAGATTAGTTCTGGTACTCATATATCTCCTAAAATGAAGGCTTCCCTTCATCTTTCTATGTCTATTCACTGAGTATAAACAGATATCTTCTTGAGTTTTCAGATAAGCATTTCAAGATCTGGTAGGCATTGGTTTTCTGCCTTAGATCCCAGACCACTGACAGAGATACCTTTGTTTATCTCTTTCAGCTGCCTTTTCCAGGAACTAGACCTTGTCTTTGGTATTTTTAGCTCCTAGACTGGCCCTGATCTTTAAGCAGACTGAAACCCCAACATGGCACTGTTATCCATTGAGTTTGAGAATCAAAAAAGTCTGGACACTCCAGCTGCTGTCCTCATCGACCAGACGAACTCTACGGATGCAGATGCTAATTTGCATTGTGGGGACTTCCTTCAGCGGCCAGCTCTACTGTTGGGTCACATTCTCATTTTCAAGATAAACTTGCTCTTGTTTTTTGTCCACCATCCACTGAAGTCTGAATATGCTCCATAGACAAAGCTATACAAATTTGACAACTTTCACTGGTTTCAATAGGTGAGATCAGCCTTAATGAGACAAAAATCACGAGTTATTAGAGGAAGGTTTGATGATTTTATTATTATCCTCTCAAAAGTAATGTTTATTGAACATCTAAAAGGTACTATTTCCTTAAACACGAGGAAACAGAGAACTACAAGACTTTGTTTCTATCCTGAAAATGTTTACATTCTAATCAGATAGACACTCATATTGGTGCATATGCACGCACACACACACACACACACACACACACACACTACACAAGGCAATATAAATCCCAAGTAGATCAAACCAACCAGAAGAGCTCAGATAAGAGAGGACTCTGGTGTGGGCTGGCCGGGGAAGGTGTTATGCAGGAGACAGAAATCAGAGTATCAAAGAAAGGAGCAGAGACTGATGTATAGGGGAAAAGGAAAAGAATAGCAGAAGTTGGAGGAAACACCTTGAGCACAAGTCTGATGGCAGGCCAGCATCGCTGGAATTGAGAACTTTGGACGGAAATCATGAGGAAAAGATTTCTAACTTTTTAATCAGTTTCAGTTGGAGGGGATGGAAGTTTCCCAAGGCAGCAGAAAAATTGGGAAGAGCTTTCTGGTCTCCAAGCTTTGGGAGTAATATGCCATATTAGTGGCAGCTATCGGTGGAAGAAAGAGGTGGCACTAAAAGGAGCCCCAGAAGAATGTTTTCAATTTAGCTCATAACTCTGTAAAGGCAAAGATTGGCCCTTCCCCACTGCCACTCGAACCCCCAGGCTTGTTACTCCAGGGATGCTTACTTTTCCCAATGAGGCTATCCTTATATATTGCAACTGTATTTTGTACGTGGTTTAGAGAAATGTTGGGGGGGATGGGAAAAGGAAATTGTCTTGGGTATGTGATATCTGTGCTTTCCCTAATGAAGGAAAACCTTGATTTAGATTGCTTTACTCAATGCTAAGAGTATGGGGAAGCAGTTTTGGAAATCATACAGAACAGGAACTCTGGAACTGTAGTGTCCTATGCAGTGTTTAGTGAGGCAGATAACATGTGGTGAGCTGATGGTTGTGTACCCTCCCGTCTGGATTCTATGCCTTTTTTCCTCCCTTCCTGCTTATCACTCCTTCCTCAGCTGCTCAAGACTCTGTTCTAGTGTCTCATTCATGTCTGCTCTCTGCAAATAGCCCTCTAAGTCAGAATTGCCTCTTCCAACCACCCTATCCACAGCTCTTCTTGTCTTAATGATAGCACAAATATATGGCATTTGTTGAGGGTTTCGTAGGTCCCTGGCACATACAGTATGTCATGTCATGATTGCTCTCTCCTAGAGGAACATCAGTGACTAAAATATGAATGTAAAGGGACTAGTCCAACTTTTCTGACCATTTGATTCCTTATTATTAAATAGGGATAAAATAGTCACCTTATAGGTCAATGTTTAAGATCACAGATGAGGAAACTGAGTCACACATAATGGAAATGTGCTGAACTAGGGTCCAGCTCATGGGATCAGACAAAAGCTTGTGATTATCTCATTCTGCTGAGCTACAGCTTGAGGACTTCAAACCCCAGGGGAGGGGAAAGGGCCATGAGATTTTCTTAGTCCCTAGGGTTGCCAGATACAATGCAGGGCATCAGTTAGATCAGAATTGCAGATAAACGACAACTAATTTTTAGTACAAGTACATGCTAAATATTCATGGGAAATGCTTATACTTTATTATTCATTGTTTACTTGAAGTTCTAATTAAAGTAAACTTTACCTGGATGTTTTGTATTATTTTTCCCTAAATCTGGTGATCCTACTAGTACTCTATAAATCACAACATACAGACAACTGCTGAAGTGAAGGAATGTGGTCCTTGAGGCGGAAAGGAAGTAAACTTTATTACCAAGCCATTGCCTGTCAGAACTGGAAAGGAGCATAAGGTCACCCAGTCCTCATTTCACCAAAGAGTAAACGGAAGATCAGGGTGGGGAAATGACTTGCACAAAATCATAGTGCCTATAAAGTGCCCAGACTTGCAGTCTGGTTTCCATTGCCCTTGTTTAAGCCTTCATCCACCGCACTTAGTGCTGTCAAAAACTTTAGAATCACCCTGGAATTTTCTAGTGAGGGCAACAGGTTGTCTTGTGCCTTGTAGCAGCTTAATAAATATTTTGTCCAAAATGATGATATAATCTTGATCTGGTACTTGGGACATGCTTTCTGTGGCATAGGGACACTACTAAGTCTTGCTGATACATATCACACACACAATGCAATAGTATTGTCACACACACACACACATACACACACACATTCTTAGGACTTGCTATCTCCCAAGTGGATTATTAGATGCCCTTGGTAATTATGACACTAGATCAAGTTAACTCATTTTTATATTCCTGAAATCTACAGTAGCTAATGGAGAAACTAGGACCACATAACTTCTAAATTAGGGGGAAGTAGAAACTTCAGGGCTATGTTATTAAAAACAGTTTCCATTAACCACATACGGCTATTGAGCACATGAAAGGTGACTAGTTCTTTTCTATTTTTTTTAAGATATTTTATTTATACATTTGAGAGAGACAGATCAAGCAAAAGCATGAGTGGAGGAGAGGGGCTAAGGGAGAGGGGGAAGCAGACTTTCTACCAAGCAGGGAGCCTGACGCGGGGCTCGATCCCAGGACCCTGTTACCTTGACCTGAGCCGAAGGCAGCTACTGAATCAACTGAGCCACCCAGGAGCCCCAAAAGGTGACTAGTTCTAGCTGAGATGGACTATAGGTTTAAATTACACACTCTATTTAAATAAAGTATAAAAAATGTAAATTATAAAAATATGTTTTTATATTAGTTGCATTTTTAAACATTTTTGGTGTATTGGGTTAAATCAAATATATTATTAAAATAAATTTCACCTGTTCTTTTTATTTTACTCTTTTTACTATGACTACTGGAAAATTTTAAATTATGTGAATGCATTAGATTATATTTCTATTGGTTAGCACTTGCCCAGAGGATTCACTGTTTGTTTAAATGAAAACAAACAAAGAAACAAACAAACAAAGATTAGGATCCCCACACACACATCTTGCCATCTTTTGATGATAGTATTTAACTCATTTATTGGCTTCATTGAAGATTCATGAAGTTGTTTTGGAAAGTGCAAACCATTCTGGAAATATAAAATATCTTTATAGTCATTATTGTTCTTAAAAAAGAAAATAGCTGGCTATGGGTTTTCTTTCCCAAAGTCAGCAAACACTTACTGAACTCAAGGTGCTTACTTCTTTAGGGTAAGTCACATAGGCTGAGTTCAACTAAATGCCTCTGTTTCCTCATCTACAACCAGAGATCTCTGAAGGGGAAGGCCTGTTCCCAGCACCCATGGGGTACAGGACTATCAGAACAATGAATAAGTTGGCCCCATTGCTGCTGACAGATGGGAATCATTCACTTCTTAGTGTATGTTTTCTGAAATGCTTTTGAGTTCATGCCCCCATTGAGGCTGTTGCCATGGACTTATGCTTTATGATGTTAGCCCCTTGCCCCTTACTCTGCCTTCCCAGAGAAGAAAAGAGACTTGCTGCAAATTTCACAATTGTAAAAATATTTTACTAGTCAGTGCCTTTGTAATCTCTTCTTGTATTTCCCATTAAACTTGGGTAATTCATAGATACAGATAATAAAAGCTATCAGATATAGGGGAGCCACAATCTGATTCCACTTCATTAGAAAGTGCCCTAAGAAATCCTCCTGTGTTGGGAGCTGCATTGTCAAGTCTTCCCTTGTTCTGGTGATGGTAAGTTTTATGCTCTTGCTTTTGGCACGGAGGCTCTTTTGCATTTTTGGTTAGCAGCAAAAGCCAGAATGTCTCCTTATGATGTCAACTTATGTGCGGTAGAAGAAGCAAGAGGAATATTTTGGAGATTTTTTTTTTCACTTCAACCTCATCTTTGTTAGTGCATCTGCACTCCACCTGACCTTTCTTGGTTCTGTTTTTAATTCTCCTCATATACCAGCTTTTAGTGGAGACTGTGTGCTTTAAGTAACGAAGGTCAAATTTCTGAGCCCTTGTATGCTCACCCAATGATTTCTAGCCCTCTTTAATCCTTCCCTACACCAACTGCTGCAGTAATGAGGGGCAAGGGGCGGCTGAGGATTGAGGTCGTGAGCTTTCAGTTTGTAGTTATATATTTCTCTGGTGCTTACGTAGAACAGCTCTTCTTAGTTACCTGGAGGTGGGTTAAAAAAAAAGAAAAAAGGAAAGAAATCACTGAATCCCATTACAATGTATTGATACTGTTTGTGTGGGTCTTTTCCTGCTTCACTCTGTATCTTTGTTAGTAAAGGGAAGGCTAAGCTCTTTTAAGTCTTATAAAGGAATGCATCCTATCTGAGTGTGTACAAGGAATGCTGCCACTTGGCCATCCAGAAGAAGCCATGGTCTCTTACCTAAAAGGCTTGAAGTACAAGAGGAATTTCCTACTGACAAAAGAATCACTGAGCCTCCTGTTTTCCTTTAAGGCATTTCTTCTGCATATCACCTCTCATGATGTTCATGTCATTAAGAACACCCTATCTTTAAATCTTGGCAAGTATGTATAAAGACAGAGTTCTAAAGCTATTGAATCACTAATCCAGGACTTATTAAACCTATTTGTAATTATTCTACAGATTTTATTGTGAAAGAGAACAGATTTAAACTAAGAGCATGTTAGAGTCAGTTCTAAAACTCTTAATGGAAACTTGATGTTGAGTTACAGACTTTGTATAAAGCCATTATTATATTTTCAGATTATAATACTGAAGACTGCTATTTTTGATGAAATTCCATCAAGGAATTTTTTATATTATTCATGAGACACTATAATAAACATTTTCCCTCCTGGGGTAGACAAATGGGAGAAAGACAGACAGGAAAAAAACAAACAAACCCTTCACTTGTTTATTCCTCTGTTTGTTTCTTCAATTATTTATTCATATGTGTTCAACAAATATTTATTGAGCATCTACTATATGCCAGGTACTGTGTTAAACATTGGATGCTAAACGTTGGATGTGTTCGGTCTACTGATAGCTGCATATTGGTACATGTTCTTGAATAATTACTCAAACAACAGGCCTCTTTTCATCTGTTTAATTATTAGGGTTTTTTTTCCCTCTAATCCCTTTTTGCTATGTGATAAGCACTCTACTTGGTTTCATGGGCACATTTGTATCAGTCCCAGGAGGGAACTTACATGTTATGAGGGGGTTGTGAGACATACACAGAGATCCATAAATACGAGAGCACATGTAGCAAATAAACTGTAATGGAGGCTTGGTGATAGCTAGGGTGACTTTCAGCAAGAAAGGTACCTCGTGGGATACCAGGGGAAACCACCGAAAGAAATGCCATTTTAGATAGACCTTGAGGGATCCTAGCAGGTGAAGAGTAGCAGAGAATGACAAAAAGATTCTAGGAAGAGGGACTACGAAAAAGACATCACCACATCTGAGCCGTGCCTACAGTGTAGGAAACCACGTAGTGATGAGATGTAAAACTCCGTAGATGACAAGCCTTGAGTGCAAGGCCAAAAGATTTGGACTACACTCTCTAGGCATTATCAGAGATAATGTGATGGAATGGTGAGTCTCCACTCTTGGACCTCTTGAATCCCACAAACTCTGGAGATCATGGGGGTGTTTGAGAAGTGGCAAAGAGAAAAGTAGGCTTGCGTCAGAAAATACAATCCAAGGCATCATACCTGCTTTGCTCTAGGTTTGCCCATCTTTTTTCACGTTGAGTCCTTTTCCATGCTATTATGATTCTGACTTTTATAAAAATAGTGTCGGAATCCTATTAAAACATTTGTGTTAATGACTGAATGATAGCAGAACATCATTCTTTGAACACTTTTCCCAAAGCAAACACTCGTGCTTCCTTTGCACCAAAGCCTGCATTGTTGCATTACGGAAAGGTAATCTTCAACCATGTTGGGCACGAGTCTGAAATTCAGGTTTCTCTAGGGTAGGGGGTGCAAGCAAGTCTGCGTTCCTATGAGTGGGATTCTGTGAGGACACTAAGTGCCTCCTGCAGGTGTTATGAGACCAGAACTCCCTCAGATTGCTGGCCCTGCCACATACCAGGAGGAAATAAAAAGTAAAGTAGAAGTAGAGAGCAGGTGTCAAAGAGAGAAAACTTCTAGATTGTAAAATCCCACTCTGTGTGATTACGTTCTGAGAAAACCTCTTCCAGATCATGTTCTGAAGAGCTATCAGATGAAGATATTTGGGAAATTACTGTGTGTTTGTGTGGCGGTGGGGAGGGAGTGTATAATGACACATTACAGTTCTGAATATTCAATTTGTACATATATTAAATTTCAAAAAGTTACATATAATAACATAACTGCATTCTTGTAAAAATTCGGTTGCATAGTGTATTGACTAACAAGTAGCAGTCGCCTTTCCTGCCCTGAGACTCTCTTGCTACCCCTTTGTCTACTCTCCTCAGAGGTCACCATTGCTATTGGTTTTTGGGTTCTTCCAGATCTTTTTCTATGTGCTTATACACACAGGAGCATGCACACACACATACCTACAAACTCTTACCTTGTACGTCCATATAGTATATGGCATCTCACAGCTTGCTTTTTAAGAACATTCCATATAGCATATATGGATTTCCTTTGTTCTTTTTAATTGCTACATAGGATTACAGAATATGGATTCTTATAGTTATTAACCTTTCCTTTATTGATGAACATTTAGGATGTTTCCATTTTTTTTCACTCTTATAAACAACGCTGTATTAACTATCTTTCTAACTCTGGTTTTGTGCATGTATGAGAGTATTTTCTCAACCTCCCTATTTCCTCAAAACTCCCTAAAGTATTTCCTCAACCTCAACCTCCTCATTCCTCCCTAGAGGTGGATTTGCTGGGTCAAAGAATACTCACAGAAAAGAAGATGTAATAGGATATCCAATGTGTTTAGTAAGATTTTTAAGAAAATCTTCTGTCTTTGGCAAATATTTGAGTCCAGTTGAAATCTTAAATCCAGGTGCCTATCAAAGTCATCTCCAAAGTTCTTGGTTTATTTCCGATAACGCTCAACATCCACTCTAGAAGCAAAATATTATTGTTTGTGATGAGATATGCCAATCCCATGTATTTAGATTTCTATGTCGCCACTCCATTTGCCAGTGCTGAACACAGAAGAGGGCTTTACAAGGCATAGTATACCTTTACTAGGTAAAATCCCCATGAACTTGATAAAGTAGAGCATGGAAGGCAGTTAGTTAGGTAGACACTTGTCTTTGGTAATATAGAATTTTCCGAGCTCTAGTCAAATGACGGGAAAGCTTGAAACGAAAGCCCTTATTTGAATGCCCAATATTTGTTTCTCTCTGGCATGGTTGTCAACAACAATATTTTATATTTTCTCTTTCTCAAATGGTTCAAACACAGTGCATTAAAATAAGCATGCAAATATGAGGAAAATCAGAAATTTAGAGAGTTCATTTTTTTTTTACCCTCACAGAGTAAATTATTCAGGGTGCCCATTGTGCTTTAAAGCATGAATTTCCATACAATAGGTTGTCGGGTCTTTAAACAAGCTACCTCCAGTGTTGGATGGAAGTAAACCGAAAGTCCTCACTGAGTTTTGGGATTAACCTGATGGAAATATTCTCCAGAACCCAGCTTGAGCAGAATGCTTCCCTGTTCTGTTGGTCAGTGACCTTTATAAGATGGACATGGGAAAGAGGGCTGGGCATCTGGGCCATGCAGGTGGAAACAATTAAGATTCAAAATGGATTTTGAAAACTGATTTGCTTTTCTCTTTCTTTGCCACACAAAAAGTAGTTCTAGGTTCCTAAAATCTCTCAACCACTCATTAAGTAAATGCATTTGTAGAACACTTGATGTTTTATTACTTATGATTTTAAATCAACCTACATAACATATGGAATATGTATATATATACATCTATAAACACACATATATGGTCAAATCTGTGTTTCACATCAAACATCTACTGTATGTTTCACTAGGGAGACAAGACCCATGTGTTTTGCAGAAGCTTTTAAAGCTGTTTCATTTATTTTATTAGCCTTTAATGAATGTAATTAGAACCCAAGTAATTAAATGCAATTGTGCTCAGTATGTTCCTGTTGTAAATTGCCCTAAACAATGTGCATCGTGTGAACAAATTTGTGGGATTAATCGAGGATAGATAATGTTTTTGGATAGTATTTCACACTAAACGGCCGCAGAGAGAAACAAAGAAGCTGGCGCAGTGTCATTAATCTTAGTCAACTGGCAGCTCTGGTGTAATTTGCATGACTTAGGCAGTGACACAGGATGAGGCTTGCTTGGGATGGGTGTTAGATCACTATGATACGTATGTATTTATTCCCCTTTAGTCTCCTGATTTATAAGCAGAAAGAAGTTTGCATGTGGAAACGGATAAAAGCAGCAGTGTTAATGGAAGGAGTTGTAGATTACCCGAATTATTACTGGCAATATACATGTTCTTTTGTTTTCATATTGAGTATTTCTGTTTTATGGTTGTTAAAAAGACATCTGTGAATCCCTGTCAAGATAGGGAGGGAAAAAAAAAAAGAAAAAGGAAAACAAATATATTGTGGCTGGGTTAGTTAGGTAGACATTTGTCCTAGCACGATACCAGTGGAAGAAGTTTGGCTTCTTTTTTCTCCTTTCATATCTAATATATATTGATTCATTGCTTTAGGAACCTATCCCTTTGGGGAGAGGCACTTTTGAATTGCATTATAGAAAACCTTCAAACTCCACTTATGAAAATATCATTTGGAAATAAGCGCTTGGAAACATGGATAGTGAATGCAAATGCTTTCTTTTTCATCGTAAGATGTAGACTGCAATTCTGAATTACAGAAACAATTAGATAAGACATTCTAAGAAAAGCACACAAATTGAGCTTCAAATGTCATAACAGATGACAAATAGAAGGTAAGTGAATTTGGGGAGTTTTGAACTGAAATGACCATGCCCTCATGACCTAACAGACATGCTAATCTTGGCTTGCACAAGTGTATCTGACATTTATGAGCATTTGGTTTAGGCTGTTGTGTTCTTTCTCTTCTGATCCAGATGAAGTTGCTCTCAAAGTTACCTATAATGTAGCCAAATGATTTTGAGGGCAGGGCATAAAGCTGTATTATCTTTGTAACACAGTGATTACACACAAAGCTATATTTAAATATTTGTGAGGAAGAACACAGAAAGAGATAGTGAACTCTAAAGTAAGAAAAGAATATTCATTATTCAAAGAACTACATTTCACAACATATTTTGGGTTGAACTTTGTAGAGTCTTTTCTTCTACACACAACTGTTTTATTTTGATACCAATTTCTTCTAATTGTTCAAAAATTATATAGTGCATCTTTCTGAGTTCAATTAAAAAATATACTTTAGTGAGTTGTACCCTGAGTAAATAAAGGTTAATTTTGCCTTAGTAAATAAACAGGTTTGAATAAAACTTCTCGAAGCACAGAATCTTGGTCTCTCTCCTTCTCTCTCTCTCTTCAATCTATATAGGCACTGTTTTGTGTGTGTGTGTGTGTGTGTGTGTGTGTGTGAAAGCATCTCATTTTATGTTCTTATTTCAGAAACATTTAAACAACAAAAATAATTAACAATTCATGAGCATAGCTGACGCCTATTAATATGCCATTGACCAGCCCTTTTCAACATTTAAAGACCTAGGACAACAGTATCTACTATGAGGTCAGGCCTATTGATACAGTATTAAAATGAGCCATACTTAATATGTGCCTAGAAATGATTGTGTTACTGCAAAAACTAGCATGGCAGTGGAGCCACAGTTAAAATGATACAGGACTGGGACGCCTGGGTGGCTCAGTTGGTTAAGCGGCTGCCTTCGGCTCAGGTCATGATCCCGGCGTCCTGGGATGGAGTCCCGCATCGGGCTCCTTGCTTGGCGGGGAGCCCGCTTCTCCCTCTGCCTCTGCCTGCCACTCTGTCTGCCTCTGCTCGCTCTCTCTCCCTCCTTCTTTCTCTGACAAATAAATAAATAAAAAAAAATGATACAGGACTGACTTTATAAAGTTTTAATAGTATACAAATCCCTTGGAATGAGAAGAAATGCAAAAACAGTTTAATGATGATGTCATGTATACTGCTCCAGAATGATTGGACATTAGGATGAGGTGGAAGAAAATGTTTTCTATGTAGTTAACTCTTTTTTCCACAAATGCTACAGTCACTGGAGGACCATTTGATTTAACAGATCCAAAGGCGATCTTTCCAACCCTGGCAGAAATCTTTTTCTAGAAAGGGTATGAACGGGTAGCTCCTGAGCTGAATCACCATGTGGTTCAGTCAGTGTGTTGCCTGAGTGATCTCCACTATTTCAATGTACTCTCTTGTCCAAGTCAAAAATACACGTGTGGCAGAAGTGATTTGTCTAGAGTACTTAGAAGAATTTCTATTCAGTCGCGCAGAGTAAATGAAAGTAATTTACTGAAAGTCTTTGCCTGGTATTATTTTGGTATGCTGTCCAAGACGTGATTAGAGGCACCCATACTTGCCAGATACACCATTAATTGCTATGTCAAGTCTTCAATGAAATCATGATTGATGCTGCAAGGTTGCAGAGTCTGACTTCCCTTAGAGCATTTGGTATCTTTTTGTACATATTATAACATTCAACTTTACAATTTACACAGCATTGTATCTCTTATCGACTTAAATATTATTCACAGATTGTTATATCTTTACAACCTATGAGAAGCTTCTAAAACTAAACCCAAAGGCTTACACATAGACACTTAGAAGGAAAAAGTTATTTTAAAAAATCTGAGTTGCATCTACATTGACTGTTGTTATAGAGATAGAAATTTGATACAATTAAAGCTATGGAAGTATCTGTACTATAAAATTCCTGTTAAGACACTGGAAGAAAAGAGATAGGCCTGTAAGAGTTCATTCATTATAGACATGTAGGTTTGGTTGGTTGGTTTATAAGAGAGAGAACATTTTAAAAAGAAATATAGAAAATAATTGCTTCTGAAATCCACGTAAAATTTTTTTAATTCTACTTTTTATAACTGGTGTTCTCTATAACTCAAACTTTATGCCCCTTAATGTTCCTATCTACAAAATGGATAAAAAATTACTTCAAAGGAATTTAGAAACATGTGTGTGAGAAAGGAGATACATTTCTAGAGGCCAAGTTTCAATGGAAAGGTAGCAGTCTTTCCATTGTTAATGTTCCAAGTTAATGATCCTTGAGTGGAAACTCTTCAAGCACCCTGCTGGCTGATATATGGTGGCAAGTGCTCTGCACTGTGTCCAAGACTGGGGTTCAAATATTAGCGTTGCTGCAGATAAGATGTGTGATCTTAGGCAATCTATTTATATGTCCTTATTCTTCACAAAGGAATTATATGAACTGACTCTAAACCAGTTTTTGTACAGAGCTCCTTGGCTGGACTCAGAGTCAAAGACTGAGATTCTATACATGCTGGATGGAGGTAGATTACTTCTCCTAGATGCCCATTGCATCTAGACCTTGAACTGAGCACTGTGTTAGCAAGGATAGGTTCTCTGTCTTGATAAGCAGAGACAAGCATGAATCTATGGAAGTTTATCAGCCTTGGGTAGGTGTTCAGGGTAGCTCTTCTCCACATGATCATTCAGGGACCCAGGTTCCTTTTACCTTGTGACTCTCTCATCTCTAAGGTCCTTATTACCACCTGAAACTGACTGGCAGAAAGGGAAACAGAATGAAGGATCACACTGGAGAGGAGGTTGTTATAGGCCAAGCCTCAGTGTGACACATATCACTTCTGCTCAAATTCTGCTGGTGAGAATTTCATCATAGGACCAGATTCTAACTTCAAGAGGGGCTGTGAAATGTTACCTATGTGCTTAAAGAAAAATAAAATGGATATTAATGGCTAGCAGTGGTCCCTGTACCAAGCAATATCCCTTTTCTGATTTGTCTACATTTATAAATTTATATGGAGGTGGAATAGTTCTTTGAATGAAAAAGGATCTTGGGTCTTTTGTTCTCAATCCCCAGCTAAGCTTTAAGATTATTAAGAATGCATTTAATGAACTGTGGAGGCTCAGATCAAGAGTGCATTCCAGGACCAAAAAAAAAAAAAAAAAAAAAAAGAAAGCACTCTCTCAGAGAAAACCTTTGTGAAGAGTTCAGATCCAGAAGCCAGAAGTTCTTGCTGTGGACTCCATGTTACAGGTCTTACCTTGGAACACCTCTTTCCATTTCTACCTCTTTAGCCCTTGTCCTGTGGCAAGGTCATGGTACCAGTTGGCTAGGTCTGGGTGGGTTTTGGCATCAGGCATAAACTGTCTAGATTTAGTTACCCTATGGACCTCTTGATGTAGAGTGTGTGGGAAACGGGCTCAGGGGCCTTGTAATTAGGAGTATTAATGTGCATTAGCATCATTTGAAACCACACACCAGTAAGTGTTGAGTACACATGCTAACCTCATTAACCATTAAGTAACTGAGAAAATATAAACATTTAACAGATTATTTACAATACTGGTCTTTTAGTGACATAAGATTTCTAAAATGTGGTTAAGTAATATACTCTGAACAATAACAATTAGTATTCATTAGATAATTTTAAGCACTCTTCACATTCTGTAATTTTTTGATATAAGATTCTTAAAGATTTACAGTGAGATCTGAGAGTTCGGAGGGAGTACTAGGCAGGAGCCTCATCAAATTTTCATCCCAGGACAGTCCTGTATCAGGTGGAGTGAAGACAATTGGGTAAAAACAGAGATGGTGGTGGACAGGAAGGTAGCCCCGTGGTGCTGTCCAGAGGCAGAAACAACAAATCAGAGTCCCTTCAGGTTGGATTTCTGGTAGGAGATTTGCACAGAGCAGCGAGAGCAAAGATAGTATCAAGCAAACAAGGCAGATCATGGTATTGGTAGCACCAGGGAGAGCTCCCGTGGTCTTTGTAATCCTTGGAGGGCAGGAAACAAGGACTTTCCATATATCTATCCCTGGTCTATCTTGGTAGGTCCACCCTCACGCAAACAGTTTAGTTGTTTAAGGGCCCAGGTCAGTTAAGGACATTCCTGATCAAAGAGGAAGAAGACTGCATTTTCATGAAGTCAGGAACACTTATGATTTGTTTGAAATCAAGGCCGTATCATTTCCATAGACTTGAGCTTAGATGGCATTTCTCTGTGAGAAATGATTGCTGTGTTTTCTTTGCCCCAGTATCTTCCTGGGATCATGACCAGGGATCCCAGCAACATAAACATCGACAATCACTTGTTTCTGTTTTCCTTGTTTTGTGCCCTCTGGAGCATGTGGGCTGCCAAAGATGTTAAGTGGAGACAGGATCAGAGGCTTACAGGTTTCACTGCCTTAAGTGAAGGCAAATTTAGAACATATTCCCCTAGGAAGAGAAAGGTTTTCTTCTAGTTTCAGTCCCAGCTGGTGCAGAGAAAGCCCATTTGACCCATAGTTCCATTTAATGATTCTTTCCTGTAATGTTTCTGTGATGTTTCTTACCACCAATGGGGAGGGGGGCAGCAGTGAGGGAGGAACCTACCTCCCTTCCCTCCAGCCTCTAGAAAATAAGTAGTTCCCTTTGTGGCTCTGGTTTGGGGTGGGGAGTGGGGGGCATTTTCCCCCACCTCGATTTTCCTGACATTTAGGGGGGGATTTCTCTCCCATCTGTATTGGAAATGCAGTAAAAGAGACAACCCAATAATTGTGCGGCAGCCAATGCTTACCAGGGGATGGTCTTAAATGGGGAGTTCCTGTTTGCAGGTCTAACCAAACTTTTACAGACTGTGGGCCTGCCTTTCGCATCAGTCTAGAGCACTGTTGTTAGTTTAATAAAATATTTTAGCGGCTTGAAGAAATAATTTTTGTCGCTTGGGTGGGGAGGTGGTTCTTTTGAGTTGTTTTTCCCACATGTGCAGAAGCATGTCAGTAACAGAAGGCTAGATGACAGCCAGCAGTCCTTCTTCCTTGCAACTTTCTTCTGGACTTGTATAACACATACTCCTGATTTTCCTCTTACCATGCAGGACATTCCATCTTGGATTTTATTTCAAGCATATGCTCTTCTTCTGAGGCCATTAGATTTTGAAATTTCTCAAAATGGACTCTAACATTACCCTATTTTCAAAATTCCTTTCTGATATTATCTACTTCCCTCCACCCCAGCCAAGGCACCAAATGTCTTCCATATTTTTATCTCCAGCTCAGAACTATTTTTCTGGGTTCAATATCCATATATCGAATGATCTATTCAGCTTTTCTAAACAGATGTATTGAAAGCACCTCAAACTCAAGGCATGTGAGACAATTCTCAATCCAGCCCTCTTCCTAGAACTGCTCCTTCTCCTGTGTTTCTCATTTCAGTGAACCTGTAATCAGTGGGCATAAAAAATTAAAAGGGTTGTTCTTCACCCCTCAAGTTCTCTTACCCTTCTGAATCAATTCATCTCTGAGTTCTGTCAGTGACCTCTGAAATATTTCTCAGATCCCTCAATTCTTTCCCTTTCTCTTCTTGGAGCCCCTCTCCCTCCCATCCCCATAGTTTGGTATGTACTCTGCCAGCCTACACTCCCACCCTCAAGTCTTATATAATTATTTTCCCACCACATAGCCTGAGTGGCCTTTTTGGATCACACATCTTCTTGACTCCACTTTACTTAAAACCATTTGGTGGTTTTTCTCTGTTCTTGGGGCAAAGACTAACATCCCTAACCGGGTTTCTAAGGCTCTGTGTGATCTGGGGACAACCCCTACTTCTAGCCTAGACTTGTAACACGGGGCTCCTTTCTTGTTCCACACAACCCACAATGTCTTTCCTATTTTTTTTAAGATTTTATTTATTTACTTGACACAGAGAGAGAGATCACAAGTGGGCAGAGAGGCAGGCAGAGAGAGAGAGGATGAAGCAGGCTCCCCGCTGAGCAGAGAGCCCGATGCGGGGCTTGATCCCAGGACCTTGAGATCATGACCTGAGCCGAAGGCAGAGGCTTAACCCACTGAGCCACCCAGGTGCCCCTGTCTTTCCCATTCTTAAGAAACTCCATTCTTCCGCTTGCCTCCAGATGTTCTAGAACTGAGGATTCCCTCTGCCTCCAGCTCCCTGTTTGTCTTAATATTTCCTATTGACTCTCAACATCCCTGTTTAGATAGGAGGGTGGAAGTCTTTGTGATACCCCAGTGCCAATATAGTCTCTCTACCTTGAAGTTCTCTGATGAGACACCATATCTATTTGGCTTATGATTGGATTTCTAGGAAGGATGGACTATAGGGTAAGTGGCATGGAGCAGTTATTCAATATATACCCAACTGAGAGAATGAAAGAGTTTTATCCAGGGTTGTCTTTGTCACAGTTGTTTAAATCCTGCAGATCAAAAGAGTAATTTTTCTCTTTGAAAGGTTTCTATCTTTTACTTATTTTCTTCCCTGGAATCAATTGATCAATCAATCAATCTAGCTATCTATCTATATATACTTCTGTATCTTCACGATATTTTTTTTTTTCCTGATTGGGATTTTTTTTTTCCTGATGGGAATTAAGGATTTCAAAAGAAAAATTTCAGGACTTTCTTTCAGTTGGTGCATGGATACATGTGTACCTTGGTGTCTTCATTCAGCATCATCTCCTAAATTTTATTTATCTCACCAAGGCCTTCCATCAGTCATTATTTCACAGTTTTCAGAAACATCTTCCAACAGAAGTTCTGTCTGAGTCAGTCTTCACAAGACATGATTGCTCTCATCTTTCACCCATGGCACACTTCTTAGATTCATTTAACTGCGTCTAACACATTTACTCCTACAACAAGCTGTGTGGGATTATCAGAGATAGTCACTCAAGCAAGTAAATTTCTGACTAGTCATTTTGTGCCCAACACCTTGAATAACTGGATGCTGCTTTTCTTGAAAGGCTGAAGGCATGTGATGCTTGGTGACAGGATATTCAGTTTCATATTAGACCATGCTGCCAGGCAGCAGATGGCATGGGTCATCATAAAATTTATCTTTGATTCTGTTTCATTGTTTGCTAATATCACCATAATATTTGTGAAATGGCTCACCATTATGCTCATTTTTTTCTGTTTCCTTGTTTAAAAACCTGTAAAGCCCTGCAAGGCTGACACAGAGCAATAATTCTCTCCTGTGTTTTCATTGGTACAATCCCTACTCTCTCTCTCTCTCTCTCTCTCTCACTCTCTCTCTTATTTCCCCCCATCAAGGCCTTGGAGAGCATATCTGCAAAGAAATTACCTTGTAATAGATGTTTGTCTGTTTGTATATCTGTCTATCCATCTGTCTGTTCATCTATCCATCCATCATCTAGTATCTCTTCTGCTTTCTTCTTCCCTGACATTTACTAAGACTCACCCATACTCTTGTTTCTTATTTCCTATAGTTTCACAGGAACTGGCTTGGTTCTTAGAGTGGGTACATGGTATAAAGGAATCAAATAACTGGAAATTCATACCAAAATTCAAGGAATTTCATACCCTTGACCACAGAGAATGATTCAAGCAGGTTACAAAGCTCAATGTAGAACAATAATATTTAGGTTCAGAATTTTTATATTTTAAACACCGTTGGAGAAAAAATTCTCTGTGTGTGTATGTGTGTGTGTACTAAGAGGATTGCTAAGAGTAGAGAATTTGCACCTGAGAGCTGCTGAAGCCATCTTATCACTACAACTGAAGAGCTGGATTGCCTGAGAATGAAGCACAAATAGAAAGAGGCAGAACCAAGTGGTAGTTTGAACTTGAATCCCAATGTTAACTTTGGAGGTCCTGGACCCAGTTGCACATGAACCAGCTTTACCTCCGGACCTCTCAACATATGCCTCTATTTCATTTTTGGATAAGCCAATTTGAATGTTTTCCCCATTGTAACCAAAAGTGTCTGGCTAATGTATTTCTTTTCCATCAAGCTAAGGTGGTCGCTACCCTAAAGATACTAAGAGAGAACATACATCCAAGCTGTCAAATTTTTCATAGGAGGTAGCAAGTTTCCTAGAAGTGTCTAGACCCAGGCATTGGTTGGACAGTGATGCTGACCCCAGGATGGCAAGCATCAGATCACCTGCCATACAGGATGGCCATTTTAGGCCCCATCCATCCCTGAATATCTGTGATATCAAGGGCTTACATTCTTGTATATTAAAGTAAAGTATCTTGATGGCTGGCTTTCGAAGATTATTATGGAGTAGAAACCTAAAGTTTTCGGTGTCTAAAGTGTCCTTGAAGTTTCAGATTTACTTCCTTGGGTGTTATTTCAACATACGATGCCCTTCTTTCAGTGTACAGCCTTCTCTTTACCTGAACGGTTTGAGGCATCACGATCTCACTCAGGTGTTAGCAGTATTCGAGCTCTCTGAGAGGTCTGGGGTGCTGCTGCTGAAATCCATGAACGACCCCTCGGTTTTGTAGAACACTGCTTACATGTGAGCCGCATTTTCTGAAAAGGAAGTTTAGTTCTTAAAAGATATAACATTATAGCATTTTCACTGAGCATTCAGAAAACATTTTGTTGTTGTTGCTGTTCAGAATGTACAAGTCTTCGGAGCTCATTGAAGGGCATTTTCATCTATAATGAAGACTTAACATTTATAATCCCTTTACTTAGAGATAGCCACTTTCAAAAATGTTTGCACTTTAATCCCGTCTTATTGTCAGTATGAAAACATTCCTATTTTACAGTGCATGTAGTTTGCCCTGCTTCTCTTATGCTGAGCATTCTATTAAATATTTTCCCGCCTCCCTACTAGCTATTCAGAATTTTAATGACTATACAATTTCCCCCTCTTTGTGTGTTCCATATGTGTTTGGCCATTACCCTCTTATACTGTTAACTCTCAACTAATTTTGTTAAAGAGGTAGTTGTCCACCTTAAGTTCACAATTACTGTTTTCACATATTTAAATCTGTGCTCGGAATTTTAGAAAAGATGGGTATATTGTGTAAGAATTGCTCTCTGAAGCATTCATTTGTTATTAATTTATGTGTTTGTGATTTTTGAGTGCCTACTATGGGCACGGCATCTTCTTAGACATTTTTCACGGGTCGTCGTGAAAATTATGCTTTAGAACATTTGTTTAATGATAGCTAAATTTCACACTTGCAAAATTACAAAAAGCTGTGTAAAGATTCAAGGGTCTTTGAAGCCATCTTTGGTTCCACTTACTTGTCATTATTTAATCAGAAAAGAGCCTTATTGGGACACATATGGTGTAAATAGTTCAAAAGATATTTGGATGTTTTTATGACAGAGGATTTTCTTACCCTTCAGTCCTTAAAATGTTGCATTTTATTTTTCCACAGCTAGGCACTTTTTTTGAAGGTGGTATGTCTTTTTTTTTTTTTTTTAAACCAGAAATTAGCCCTATTTTTTTTTTTCTCTTTCCACAGGAAATTTTTCTTTTGTATGGAATTCTTCTGGTTCGCAGGACTGTGTGTTTGTAAAAGAAATATGCATGTCTTTAAAGTTCCATCACACAAGAGAGAACTTGTTTCTTCCACTGATTTGAATGGAATTGAACTTTAAAAGAACAGGTCTCTACATAGGCAACTGAGAAATCTTAAAACAGTGAATGCAAAGAGAGTCATGCTTATCCCACCAAATGTTTGCTGAAGAGGCTCAGCTGGAGACTGGAAGGGAATGACAGAAAGCATCTGAACTCAGCTAAACACCTTCCTAGCTGTCCTGCATTTATTGGGGGTAAGTGAAACTTGGTGGGTTTCCTTTCCTAGGGGGCTTTATTACCTCTTCACTTCCGAGCATAAATTACTCTGAATTTTAATTTCGGGGTTGGGGGTTTGATACTTTCTCAGACAAAAATCAACATTTTCTCCCTCCTAAAATGTCTCTTTGGCATACTATTTGGAGACTCATGAATTACAGATGTAAAACTGAAAAATAAAAGGTGAGACAAACTCCTTAATGCCTCAGGAGAATTTTCCACTACTTTGAGATTTTGGCATGAATCTCTCGCTGCTTTTTCCTCTTTTTATCACTGGAGTGAAAATGGACCCCAAATCCCGACTGCCCTGCTGCTGAATTCCCATTCGTTAGTAGATGGGAAAGAGATATTTTCTCACTTCCCTTCTTTTCTTTCAAACTTCTCCTCTTGGATCTACAACAGGCTACTTAAAATAGATCCACTTACAGCTTCGTGCGGAGCCTTTATAAAATGCCATCCTTATACCCAACCTCACTTCTATTCTCGGTGGCTCTCACCTGGCCTCCATTTGAGATAATAAGACCTCCCTATATATTCATTTAGAGGCTGAGTTTTGCCCTCGATGTTACATTTTATATTGATTATCAATTAACTTTTAGGTTGCAGTTATACTTAAGTACTTTTTACACATAAGGAATATGGCACACACTGAATTTTTTTAATAGAAGCTTCCCTAAGGGTAACATTTCTATTCAATTGCAGTATATCATGCGAGCCTTTTATGGCATCTTCGGTTTGTGGACAAGTATATTCAATATGATTTGTCCAACTTTATTTATTATGCTATAAAGTTTACTTTCAACATTAAAAATGTTCTTCTTGATATCTAGGTATTTAATGCCGGATATCATGCTATCATTGAAGAATCAAAAGTTATGGAATAGAAATTAGTTCTAGGTTCCGTGTTGACAGATGTGTACTTTCGCCACTGGCTGGCTTTATGACTATGCTCAAATCAATTAATCACACTGCGTCTAATATTATTTGAACTTGAGGCAATATTATTCTGTCTTTATAGAGACCTCGAGCCTTTCCTTAGGATCATAACCACCTTAATAGATTTTCACTGATGGCTGCCCCAAGTTTATGCCTACTGTTTGTTTTTGAAGTTTTGGTCTATGCAGTACTCTAATTTTATGATCGAAAATTAGTGGCAACTCAGTGTGGGAACGTTTTTCCATCTGCTGGCTTTACCTCTTAACAGTCGTAGAAATAATAACTAATAGACAACCAGTTGTAAGTAACTTATCCAAGCCACACTGCTTTTAAGTCATGAAGCCTGGATTCAGATATCGACTATTGGACTCCAGAGTCCGAATTCTTTATCTATCATCTATGTTACAAATGTATCAAGTATATCATTCACTTATCGTTTTTAAAGGATTTTTTTTACTTAACTGTTTCCAAAAAGGAGTTGATGCAGCTTTCTATAAAACATCTACACATAAGACAGTTAAAAATTCGGATAAAACAAGGGGTTGTAAACACAGAAAAGTGAAGGTGAAATTATTATAATTAAAAAATAAACCCTGCACTAAACTGAATACTGAAATATCAACAGGAACTTAGGAACGCTTAAGAGTTGAGCGCTTAACCAAAGGATCCACCCACGTGCCCCTTAATGAAAGCATTTTTATGGAGTGCCAGACTAATACAGTCCCTCTCTACTCTTTTCTATTGTTTGAAGTAGATTCTGGAATAGACATAATCTGAGAGAAATAGTCAATATTTTTTTAGACTTTCTCAAATATTGATTGTCTTGACCATGCTTTGGCAGAAGTTGGATAGAACTGATCTAAAAAACTGAATTCCCTGTGCCTTAAACAAGAATATTATATGTTGCCAATTGCCTAGTCCATAATAGACCCACAATAATATTTGAATTGCTGATTATTGAACTGAGAGCTGTATATTTGAAATATCTGACTTGCGGGTGGTAAAGCTGGTATTCTATTATGAAAATTAATGAGCCTGATAAAACTTCTCATTCAAATATAGTGTCATCCTACCTCTCTGCAGAGAAGGGCTGCAGAGGGGCATCTGAGCTGTGCTAAAGCTCATCTCTAAAATACCTTTGACTCTGCTCAAATATGGGGACAAATAAAAGTAGTATGGAAGATATAATTTGACTAGAAACTTTCAGTGGAGATTTTATCAATTGACTGAATTAGCCATAAAAATATAAATGTGGCTTTTATAGAATAAGTTTATTGGCTGCAAAATATATACCCAAGGTTTCATTGATTAACCCATTGCGTGGAGGGAGGAGCTGGAATCAGGGGGTAATTATAAAAATTTCCAATAACTGGTATGGTAAAAGACATCAGTCATATTGCTGAAGGTGTGCGCTAGCGAACCTGTTGGGTAGGCATTACTTGAATTAGCTTGGGGGTGGGTATTCTGGGAATGAGAAGCCAGGGTGGTAGAAGCATGGTTGGTCCTCAGGGAGTAAGGGCAATTAGTGGTTTGTGACTATGAATAGCAGTATTTCATTATCTTAACAGCCAACATGGCCTGTTCTGTTAACCTGGCTGAAAACCAGCCCTGCCTGAAATTATGCATTTGAATAGAAAGAAATGAAACCAGTGGTCTTTGATTTGAGTTTGATTAATATTCTGTGATAATTTTTTAGCAGTGATTAACCTATAGGTTCATCTGCCTTTTAATCCATACCTAAGAAGCTATGTCATGGGTGATGGAAGAAATGACTGGTCTTCACTGTCTTTGGCAAGAGGGCAATAATGCGACACATCCTAATGGAATTTTGTATTTGCAAGTAGGAAAGGAGGGAAGGAGGTAAAATACAGACCAGTTGTGCACTGTTATACTTAGAATATGGTTTTTCAAATGGCTGTTCCAACTGCCTTTGATTCTCAAAGGGTTTTATGGTCCAGGCTCTGAGAACGCATGGCGTCAGGGCTCTTAGCTGAGATTATACGATTTAGAGGAGGAGGCAGAACAGCTTGAAATAATCCTGCCATGGAAAAGCTTATTTTCCTGACCACTTACTCTCCTGGAGCTAAAAGCCTAAGGGTCAAATAAGCCAGAAAGAACTATCAGCTGAGTTCAGGGACTGGAAGAAGTCCAGCTTTCTCCTTCTTGGGGCTGATGTGCTTCAGAGACCCCACGCTCTTTTCTACCTTCTCTGTCCATGTTTCCACCTGCGTTCTGTGTTCTTGATTATGGTCCCCATATCATATTGTGACTTCACCTCAGCTTCTGAAATACACTTTCACAATTAAAATCACCTCTGCTTATTTCTTCCAAGTGGTAGTTAAAAGCTTGGGTTCATCACTTAGGAACCTTGCCTGGGCCTTGATTAATCTGACCATTCTCAACCAAGCTACTTTTTCTCAACTCTTTAATGACTCTTAATGAATATGTTGCCACTTCTCCTATGCTGGGGGGAATATCTATTGTAATGATACTATGACACTTTGATACCGCCCTTTAAACATTAGTTTAATGCCAGACTTTAGAGGTTATGCTTAAAAAATGTAGCTTTCTCTAAAATAGCCAGATTCATCTACTCTGAAAACTTGATTTGACTGATTTATAACCAAAAATATATTAAATTATGATTCCTGGATGCATATGTTGGTAAATAGAATAACATATGATTAGCACATAAATTGTAGTTTAGTGTTTTTCTTTTATTTATTGAGTGATGTGGATTTCATGAAGAAGGACAATCTCAGGATAGAGGTTTAAGAATAAACCAGGATCTTATTCCACATGTTGCACTGAAAAAGATTTATTATAGGAGTTGGATTGTATTTTTGTCTCCAGTCCCTCGTATTCTCAATAATAGGTAAAAGTGGTCCTCCTTATGAGTACTTATATGCACTTATATCATAATCCCAAATTAATCATTGTTTCAATGTCAAAATCATCAGTTTTAAGATAACCTCATCATTTTCATTTCAAACTTCAAAGTTTGAAGATATATTTTTTTGTAACTGAAACTTTTTTTTTTGCTTTCCCCTAATAAAATACCTAAGTGAAGGAACATCTCTGTTTCTTGAGAACCAAGAGATGAAATGAGCATACTTTCATATGTAAATACATGTCAAACTTAAACTTGGAAGGATTATTCCATTTCTACAGCATTTAATAGGAAATTACAACCTTCAGATTATCTCAAAATTGAGCTAAACTCCATCTTCATCCCCAAAAGAATGAGCACGGTCCTAAAAATTCCCCTGTTTGGTAAATACCCATGGGACATCTATCTCCTAGAAGGTTGGCTTTAAGAGAGCCAAATAGTCAGTTTAGCGTGGCCTTAGAGAAAACAAAGACCTCATTCAGTCCAAGGCATTACGGTATCGAAACTGTATAATTACCTTCAGCAGGACGTTATGTATTATTTCCCTTACTGTTGGGAACATTTGAGATATAGGCTAATTTATCGCATCCTCAACTCTTGTCAGCTTTATAAAATTCTGTTGTTTCACTTCCCAGATAATTTTTCCTTGTAAAACTTTCTTTCTTTTGTCTCCTAATAAATATGCCCTTTCTGAGTCTTTTTTTCCTTTGAAAATGAAAAGACTAAAAGGACTACTTTTGTAATTAAAAGTCATTTAAAAATAACCTCAGAAGATTGTTTCTAGATATCAAAACATCTTTATGGTCCCATTTCTATGGCAAGAAAGACAAGCAACCAGGATCCTGTACATTTTACTGTAGTCTACATTAATTACCTTCTATTAAAAAATGACAAAGACCTTTTTGAAAGGGAATCTGGCACTCTTTCCACAGAAATGATGGCAGGCACCCTACTTTGCTGATTTCTTGACACTTCTAATTACCTGTATTCATTTGAAATCGTTTCCTTTGTAGAGAGTTATTGGCATGATTTTCTGAGAACAAGAGGAAAATGGAAAACATTTTAGCAAGTTAAGGAAAAAAAATCAACAGTATCATTGTTTGCCGCTTTTGTTGAAACTACCTACACGAGTCATTTGAGGGACATGAAGGTAAATGAAAGGTTATACTTTGCCCTGCACGTTGTTGCTGGTATTTGTAATGTCAATAACTGTAGAAGGTTGTCAGGAAACTGGAGAGATAAAGGTCAATAGCAATGACAAATATATCATTGTATGTGTTTGAATATGCAGTATCAGCCTAATCTACCAGTGGAGGCTTTCACACCCTGGAAATATCAATCAGGTGCTATAGGAAACCCACCCATTGTTTTCTAGTCTCCTAGAATGTAATGGGGGAGATCCAAAGATTGAAAACCCATCCGAGATTTCTTTGAGGGGGGTGGCATCATAGTCATTGCTGAATACACAGAGAAATGCTCATTACTTCTTTTAAAAATGGGATTTAAAAGCACATTAAAAGTTATTCAGTCTCTCGGATTGCTTCGCTGGTGGGGAAATCAAACATTTTTCCTTTCACCAAAATGGGAAGACTCAATTCAGTTTTGTATATCATTGCAATGAGTTAGATGCCAGAGACCTTCAGAGATACAAGCAAAATTAAATATTAACTATGTCTTTCATACAATCTCGACAAAAATTTAGTTGTGCTAATGGTGAACCTTTATGGCAAGTTCTGCCTCCTGTTGATTTTGACATGTTAGAAAGTGTGGTCATTTGTATTCAATAATAAATTATTTACAAATGAAATGCACAATAGGTTACTTAAACTGTGTCTCTACTAAGAACAGACTTGTTAAAATGCATTTTGTTGGAGCCAAACCAAAGGATTCAGATTTAGTAGACAAACACATCTATCTTCCTTATAGTGAATTGTGCTAAAGAATTCACTTAAAACCTTTTGGGAAATGAAGCAAAAATAAAATAGCAAGAGATCTTTTAAATGAATGTGCTTCAACTTGGTCTCAGAGAACACCTGCAGGACATAAAGGCGGCGTGTTTGAAACACAGAGGGATCATATTTTATGGATATTACTTTTTAATTTTTGCATCTGCTGATAACTCTCCATTAACATAAGATATTTGGAAAAATCTACTCTTCCTGAGACGTTCTGCATTTTCTTCGGTCTTATGACCCCTTTCCCTAACGTTGACCCGATGCATTAGCCATCCTTCCCAGATGCACACACAGGCCACGTGGGAGGAGAAGTGAAAGAGAGATCTGCTCCCGAAGAGTGCAGAGTGACAGGCAAAAGAGCAGTAAACTCAACCGCACCCTGAGGTGACAGAATAAGAGAAAAGGCTGGAGGGGATAGAGAGGACCTGAAGGAGAGAAGAGATAGAAAGAAAGGTAGAAATGATTTAGGGAGGGGGAAAAGAAAGAAGTAGCATCACGAAGACAAAATATACACATAATTTAAAGTAATAAATATAACGTTGTTACACAGAAGTGAGATTTACTGAACCTGCAGAGAGAGAGAGAGAGAGAGAGAGAGGAGGAGACAGATTGTAGAGGTTGAGAGAAAAATGGGATAATATTCAGAAAGTTGATCAGAAGAGAAAGTCCTACACAGAGGGAAAGGGAAACAAACTAGCCCTGTCACTGATGTGTCTGTTCATTCAAGGGACAATAGATAAGAGGCTCCAACTTACCTGTCCTCTGCACTGGCCTCCTGGAAATGGACCCGTTAGAAAGCTCTGTGCCCCATCGGTTGCAATGAATCCACAGTGCGCTGGCACATTTCCTTTCCACTTTTAAATATTCTAGAGAGTTCATTATGGAGATTTTGCAGAGAGTTTTATTCCTGAAGCTTAAGTTATTTCCAGGGAAATAATAATTTTAAAAGTCCTCAAGCAAAAACCATAAATAAGTAGGGTATGTTAAGATTGGATTATTTTTATCTTTCACTGGCTTCCTTTTGTATTTAGTTAGTTTTTGATTACATTTCTGACCTTCAGATAAGACTCCTATGTAAGTAAACAGTCTGGCAAGATTCACCATGTGCCAAACGACAGCTATGGTACTGTCCCTAAGGTCTTATTTATTTTGCTTTGTATTTTTTGCAAATTGAAATTATATAAACAGAAGTAGACCTTTACTTTCGTCTTCTTGCTTGAAGGTGGAATTTTCTTCAGAAGGTAACTAAGAAGTTCAAGAATAATAGAAGGGCTCATGTGCACTCGGTATATGTAAAGCAGAGTTAACTTTTCTTTGTAATTTCAGCAACCTCCATGCAGGTGCTGGAAACAATAGAGTCTGGGTCTTGTCTGTGCCAGGGTGTCTCCTGTTTATAGGCTTACACAAGAGTGAGGGTTTATATTTTTTCACTTATTTCTTGCCCCCCATTTTTGGGGGGTAAAGGCTGGTTTGGAGATGAATGGATAATACAGTACAAGTAGTTTCATATTCCTTGTGATCTCTCTTTTTTAAAGTTTGTAGTATAGCACAAAGAAATAATGATCATTTTTTACAATCTAGGGTTATTCTTTTATGTTAGATGACTGCTATTGAAAATCAGCTTAGTAAATCATAATTTTCTATTGAATCTACATGATTTTGCAATTGTTTTCTTTCCTTTCACAGTATAATATTTGGGCAATAATGGAATTACATAGTAATTTTTACTTTTCTCTCACTTCTTTTCATTGTTATCATTGATGGTTTTAGTCATCAGTGACCCACCATGGGAAGCACTCAGAATTTGCTGAATTATTCCATAGATTTTTCTCCTTGGACTGAAAACTTAATATAATTTCTAAGTGTAATAACTTACTCTACAAGGTGAGTGTGCTGGAAGATAACTGTAAGTCACCAGTGTTAGGGATGGGAGAGATTAGATGTAATTTTATTCATATCTAGCTTCTCTCTCTATGTAGAAAGATAAAGTATTAGATATGACAGATTGTGCAGTTATGAAGAAAATCACAATCTCAGGTCTTTTCTGAGGTAAGAACAGGCTAAAGCCAAATGTTCCCGTATTTTAGAAGTTAACTTATGCGTACTTACGCACACACACACAGACCCCCCTCTACTCTCCCTGTTTCTTTCACACATGCTGCATGAACCAAGATTCCTCCTGAAAGGAAAACAATAATCTAGCTTCTAGTGTAATACTAATCTTTTTCAGATATTGGTCCTTCTTCAAAACTCCCTAATCTTATTTATTAAGAGTCTGCTTAAGGAAATCAAATATACACAGAATTATTGTTAGGATTTTGATACCTGTCCAAGATATTATGGTCTGAATGTAAGCAACAGAGAACAACCAAAGGAAGAAAGAATAGTTAGTTAATCAAACAGAAAAAAATAGAGTGAGAGTTATTGGTAAAAAGCTAACACAATTAATGGGTAGAGAGAAAAGGATCAACTTCCAGTATAAAAAAAGAAAGACTTGTTCAATCATAAGTAAGAAAAAAGATACAGGAGGCCACAGTGGATCACAAGCTATTTTTATGGGTTGAAAACAGAGCCCTTTTATTCAAAGACGAAATGCTGATAGATAGTCAGCGAAGAATTTAGGAAACATAAATAATCATCCACATTATATGCATTATTAATCAGTTCCTTGTTATCATACTGTGTTTTTTAGGATCCTTCCACTTAAGTTGAATGTGCAGAATTTGGAGTAGTTCCAGAGGAAGCAGCAAAATAACTAAATGGTTGGGAAACAGTCCCAATGAAACAAGGCTAAAAGAACTGGCCTTGTTTAGTCTGGAGAAGAAAAGACTTGGAGAGAATTAATAGCAGTCCTCAAGTTCATGAAGGAACACAGTCCTTTGCAGGTAGAGGTGAACAGCTGGTCTCTGTTTCCTCTGAGGATAGTACAAGACAGCAGGGTCTTAAATGCAGTATATGGGATTTAGGCAAGATGTTAGGAAGATCAGGGGAAGTGCAGGAAGAGGATCCTCAGGATTTAGAATGTGTTGAGGCAATTATTATTATTATTTTTTGGAGTTAATCCAAACTGCAGAATAAAAAGAGAGAATACAATCTACAAAACAGGAACCTGTAGAGGAAAGGAGACAAAAAATGGAGAGTTGTGATCTAGGGATAAAGGCCATCCAGGATGAAAGAAATACCAAATTCAGGAAGTATGTAAGAGTTATAATACTTGAGAAGAAGAGAAAAAAAATGAGATTAAATAGGTAAGGACAAAACCATGGAAATTTGAGGGTATGGCATGTATGTGGGCTAAGTGTACAATTTTAACCAAAATTTTGTTTTGGGGGTGGGAAAAGAATTCTAAGTATTCACTTATACAATACATACCAGCTATGAGTAATTTTAAAAAATTCTGTTAGATCTATATCCTTGAATATTAAAAATAGAACTAACAAACGGATTTGCCGTATTTGATGTCCAATTTTATAAGAAACACAAAGTAATGGGGAAATAGACAAAGTAGCTTCTCAAATCTTATCCAACCTTTTGATCTTATGACACAGGAACATTGTGACTGTGTGCCAAGTAAATGGTGGTACATATATAACAGACAAAACAAGATCAAGGATGTAAAAAGGAATATTAAAATCCAGAAAAAAAATGATTGCAAAGGTCATCAACATCCTCATCACTAGAGACATTAGCTGAGTATACAGTGGTCTGGGCTTTATGCAGATCAAACAAAGGAATGTGATCCATGAATTGAAGAAATTTAGAGTCAAAGATTGGTTGTCATTTGATAAAAATATTGCATTACAGGTATATTACCTGGGATTGCAGAATCCATTGCACTTAAAATGACACTTAAGTGTATATAAATGACCATTTATGCAAGTTGAATTGTTAAAGATTGTGCATTAGCTTTTAAAATGATTGCAGAAGTTGAAATTCCAGTCCCCTTAAACTACCATTGCAACTCAAACCAACAATCAAAATTGTGTTTAAAGATTACAAATATATTATATCATGGGTCAGGGTAAGCAGCTGGATTTCTAGATTGCTTGGTTAGTTTGATCAATTTTCTAGTTACTTTTATTTCTTCAAATGGTCCCTCTACCTCTTTGAAAATGGAATGGATTCTGCTTCTATTTAGCTTTGTTGAACAAATTTCAGTTTCTCACAGCTGTATTTTGTCATCGATAGGTTTGGTCTAATGTGCTTTGTAATGGGCTATTTTTTTCTGGTGTTTGAAAGTTTCCTTCACTCTCAAATGCAGAAAATAGAATAGTCCGTATTTGAATTTATTTTGCCAAGATGATAGCTATGTATATTTTATAACATTCTGGTACACAGATCCTAGCAATCTAAAAATAGATCCCTGCAAATATTTTTTACTGCTTTTAAAAAATACAGTTACAAACACTTCACTTGTAAAAGATTTTTGGTTTGGAAATACATCTTAGTTCTCTCTCTCTCTCTCTCTCTCTCTCTCTCTCTCTCGACAAAGAAAAGCCTTTTGTTCTGATCTCGCTGGCACTACCTCATTCTGTGACTTTCTGCTGTCCCCTAGTGGCATGTTAATCTTCTTGACTACTGTGTGATCGCCTCTGGAACCAATTCTCTACTCTTCTGTGCTTTTTTGTGACTCTCATTAGCAGACATTTAAAATACTATTAAACAACCCATGAGCTGCCTTTTAGAAGCAATAACCCTGCTCTTGAGCCCAAACAGTTTTCCATTTATGAATTCTTACCCGAGTAAACATGTCTAGAGAATGCCTGCTATCTGCATACATTGTATTATCTCACTACAATAAACATTTCAGGTTTTCAGAATTATAACACAAAACTGATGAAAGCAAAATGTTATCAGTTTTGACTGGTCTATACATAACATACGGTAGCTTAAAAGGTAATTTGTGACAGGTCAGACTATTTATGTCAATGGGTTTACAAACAGAAAATTGTACTATTCCCTTTCCTTTGCTTTTCAAAATCCTGGTTGGTTACTATCATTGTAGTATTTGGCTCTTTTCATGGGGACATTTTTCTGTGAAATATTTAGAAAGATACCTTGAAACTGTATGTATTTGAAGCATTAGATGCAATTCATTTATGTAAAAGATTTTGCATCTCTATACACTGTGATGATTTAAAAAATGTTCTTGAATTTTTCTGGATGTTATCTTTCTTCTTATATGAATCAGAATTATTTTTAAAAATTTAAGATGGATCAGTTATTTTATCTTCCTTCTATGTTTTATGTGCTTGAGATACAATGTTCAGCTGTAATATAGGGCTGGTAAATTTTTCAATTTTGGTTTTTTTACAGCATTTTGGTTTTCTGAATTAGGGTATTTCAAAATGTATGTAATGAGAATGGAATGTAAGAATTTATCAAAAACAATACTTTAGGTTTTTTAAAATTTAATTTTAAGTCATGCAGAATTACTCAAAGTCTGGCTTACACAATTCTTTTAAAAGATGGCTAAAAAAAAAGCTAAGAAAAATTTACAAGAAAAAAAGGTCTGACAAAATCTGGCCCATTAACTGAACATTACAGAAATCTGAGATGTATAGTGAACTAATGATTTCTTGGCAGTGTCTTGTTTGGCACTTATCATGGTTTTGACAATTATCACATGAATAGCAACACTTTTTTCTTTCTGAACTTTTGGAGGGGGTGGTGGGAAGGGCTCTGGGGAAAAAAGGAGGCCCAAAGCCCTGGAAACTCCCATATTTTAGTGATTCAAGTGTACAGTTTGGCCATGTGGAAGGAAAAAAAGAAGTAAGCTGCAAGGTTCCATCAAATGACGATATTCTTGTTTCTTCAATAGAAAAGTTGGTATAGTTTTCGAACTGCCTCTCTTTTCAAAGGTCAGACTGCTGACCATTTTGGTCATTTTGTCTGTTTATGTATGCCTCCACTGGGATAAGATATCCAAAAACAAAGCCTTAGATTACAATCTTGGCTGAAGTGCAAAGCCATCCAACCAATCCAAGAAATCCTATTGACTATCATGTGGAGAGGAAAAAGGAAGAGTTTAAATCTCCTAAACTTTTTCTCAAGAGAAAAAGTGAACCACTCTTTAAAACCTCCTTAACACAGGAGAGGACTCACACCCTCTCCTTCAATTTTGGACCGACGCTCAATTTCTCAAATTCAAATTTTGTGGTTTTCTAAAAATACATCCTCCATCAAACATTGTGAATTACAATAGCTATTTTTCACACAGAAATGTCTGATTCTTTTTTTTTTAAGTTGTCTATTCAGCTTGTAAATGTTCCAAAAATGTTCTCCTGGAGTTATTTTTAAAAACTCATGGTATGTTGGATAATAAATATTGTTGCTCTGTTACTGGAAACATTGGAAACAACATATTTGACAGGTTAAGAGGAATGAGAATTACATTTGAAATTTTAACTAATTTCATTTTAGATAAATGTGGCTCTTTCACCATCTTAGTTCTAATGACTAAATGGGGAAACTTCTTTGCTATTGTAGAGTTTATGCCGTTCATGATCTTGTAGATTATTTGGACAATAAGAACGGGAGAAAATTCCCTTTTGGAAAAAAATTTAAATCCAGAGACAGTCTTAATAAATCTTCTCTAATGTAATATAGCATTATCAGTAGCCTATTCTCTGCAGAATTAGTTTTTCCAAAACAAATAATAAAGCTAAGCAGTCCTACTTTTTACAACTCTGGAGACTATCTAAACAAAATGAACAGATTTATAGGGCTATTTTTAGTGTGTGTCACTTGCATTACAGTTTACATTTGCTTTCGAACCTTATTTGACATTCTTGGTAGAAAAATACAGGCAGAACACTCATTAAGGATCTTAATAAAGGACAGTCTCCATAGGGCAGTTACCAAAAAAACCAAAGTCGAGGCATGTGTAAAAATGTTCTTTTGGACTTGACTTTATGTCATGCCGCTTCATTTTCAGTTGTCTAAAAAGGAAAGCCCTGAGCCAAAATGCAGATTTAAGGTTCTGTTTACAAAAATCTTTAGGCATCAGTGTAGCTAATAATACTACTAATATTTAAAGTAAATATTTAAAGTAAAGTACTAATAATTAAAGTAAAAGCACATTTTTGAGGATAGGAATTTTCACACAGCAACAGGTAAGTACTGCCATGCCTAAATAACAATTATTTTTCCATAAATTGTATATTCACATTAAAGTGAAAATTAACTTGCTGGAGAAGTATAGTACAATGTTGTGATTTTCTGCAAACCGTTCATCCGTGAACAAAAGTGCTTGGAAAACCTTATGTAATGTTATGAAATATGTCATCACACATAGATTTATGGAAAATACCATGTTATATTTCAAAATATAGATGCGAGGATTAAATATTTGCATTTCGTCTAAACTGAGTTTCTCCTAGTGGTTTGTTCCACGTGAGAAAGGCCAGTGCCTTCCATAATGAAAGAGACCCCCCTTTCACTTGCATGTACAAATAAGGAATGAAGAATTCACCTCCTTTTGTTCATTCTCAAAAGGTATTATATCAAGAGGAAAATAGTAGAAAGATAAAACGAGATACATATTTAGCCACTTTGTCATGTCTTTTTCTTCTTTGTAAAGGGGAACACTTTGATAAGGTTAGAATGTACAGGAAACCTGAAGGGACACCCTGCTCCATGCCTCGTGGTGCTTTCTTATTAATCGTGTTCATGTAAAACTCCCTAGTTAAGGAAATTCCTTAGCTGTAGACATCATTGAACTGAGCCTTATAAATAGAGCTCAAATTCAAAGGTAAGAAAACAGACAAGAATTTTACACCAACCACCCCTGATAAGATATGTTTTCAAAGCAAAAAAACATGTCTACAAAGTGTTGTGGTATGGAAATGTCCGATTAAATACTTAAGAAAACACGTTTCCCACACCAGCAGCCTCTTTTTTTTCTTTGCATGAAATAATTCCTTAGAATAACAACAACAACAACAAAAAAAGTAACTTGGAGCAACTGCAGGAGCTTGTTAAAATTCAGCGGACCACTTTTAAACCTGAAAAAGAGATTTCTATAAAATTATGGCTTGATAGATTGCTCTCTGTGAACTTGAATACAATTGAAAAGAGAAGATGATACATTTGGGCTAACAGTAATATTCATGGTAACTGCTGAAAAAAAACCAAATTAAGGCACTTTGGGAGGTTTCAAACAGCTTGCTACCAAAGAGTCTTCTAAGAAAGTAGGTTTGTAACTTGATCGGTGTTTTTAACTAGTTAGAGATGTTACTACAGCTACCTGAAAAACATGTTGTAAACAATGCCTCTGGTTAAAAAATTGCTACAGATGAGGTTTTTAAACATTTGAGGCTTTAAATCATCCTATTCCTTAGGCTTTGCAGTGCAAAGGAATTGAATTTTTATAATAAATTTATCAATTACTAATTAGTTTGGTGGTGAGTGCCTAATTCAGGTTTCTATATAATATAAGGCTGGTTTCAATTTCTTCTAGCACTGGTTTATCCTGGCCTATTTAACATATGAATTAAGCCCAAATATCTTGCAAAATTCAGTGCTGTGCTTATTCCTGCCAAAATAATAAAAAATAATTTATTGTTGTAATCTCGATTTATGGTTTAGTTAGGCAGAGTGAAAATATGACCTCTATAGGAATCCCTGTAGCCCCTTAAATTCCAGTTTGCTTTACAATGAGTTCGTGTGCTGGTGAAAGTTGGCACAACTAACACTGAATATGTCAATTTAAAAATAAGCTGCTTTTGATTTTAAAATAATGTTTGAACAAAAGAGGAAGAAAGACCTGAGTCTCCTCAAATAGATTTTGTTCCTTATAACTTTAAATAACTAAAAAAAAAAAAAAAGAGAGAGAGAGAGAGATAAACCAAGTCGTCTGATAAATATATTACCAGCAGAGACAGATGAGACATTTTTCAAAATTAAACTGCTATGACAAGCAGTTGTAAAGCAGTCTGCTTTCTTATTTTTTGGTGGGGGGCTGGTATTGGAAGTTAGGGGTAGTATAATTGAAAATTCATAGCCCCAGCAACTCAAATCTTCTTTTAAGGCATTCAAGTTCCTCTTCTCTTTACCAAATATACACACAAATTTAAAAAATAATTTTGCTGATCTTATTTTCCAATTTTGGTTTTACGATGTTTTACAACATTCACGTTATGTATTATATATTTTTTTGTCCATAAAGCATTCTCCAAATGGTAATTATTTATGTGAATAATAGAAAACATGAAAATATGGCTTTTCTCCCTATTTCATTATTGAAATGGAATATGATCATTAGCCAGGGCTGTGGTTTAGTGGCAACATTTTGAATAATAGCCTATAATAAATAGATGTCAAATTAATCAAGAAAGGACTATTATCATTATTTTAAAAAAAGATATATACCATTAGGATTTTTCAGCTATATATAATTGTCATAAAGAAAATAGAAGGTTGTGTCTTTTAAAAATTAGCATACTCTACCTCTTCAGAGTGTTGAAAAGATTCGGTACTCAACTTGGATTTGTGAAAATCGTGATTAAGGAACTGTTCATGATCCTAATAAAGTTCTGTGATTCACCCTGAATTTAGAAGTTGTTGATGCGGCAATAGACAATCCTGTGACTAACGCAGTGTCTATCTCTTTCTTTTGTAATTTGGAAAAAGTGTTTCTGAATCAGCTTCCTCACAGCAGAGGTGCCTCACTTTTGAGGCAAAGAAGTTTACTTTGTCCAAATTCCTTCTAGTGCTTTCACTTTGTTACTCAAGTCAGAGACAAAGAATATTTTCACAGGCATCGATTTTTTTTTTACCCTCTTGTGGTTAGTAAGAATTTATCACTTAGAGGTCCTGCAGGTTGAAATGCATATAAAAATCAGTTTTGATTTCCAAAAACCATTTACAGTGAGAGCAGAAGGAACTTCAATCATTTTATCATGTGGTTCATATCATCGAGGTATACTTTTAATTAAACACTGCTCCATAAATAAGCAAATAATAGAAGTTAGCTGAGAAGCACTTGATCTAAATCATGACAGGTGCTCATTTATCTTTGTCCTAACGAGACAATAGGAAATGACACTACGCTGTTGTTTTCTATGCATTAAGATTTCCTTCTTAAACAAATGCAATTGAGGCCGTGTGTTTTCCAACAGCCCAGCACACACTGCCAGTGGCCAGAGTTTTGTCTCCTCTTCATCCAGAGGAGGATTAATCTTGGGGATGGTGCAAACAAAATGTATGTCTGGGGTCAAAGTGCAGACTGCCTTTTGGGATCTGCATTACATTAATGTCATTTTTGGGTTCCTGACGTTAATCAAAACCAACACCATAAAGCGTCACTTAGCTAATTTGTGTATTATTGTCAATGTTACCATTAATTATGCGTTTGTGAGGAAAAAGAGGATTAATGAGATGTCACAGGTAATTTACAATGATCAGGCTCCCCAGGACATTAAGAAAACACTAGCTGGGTAAGATTACCATGCAATCATAATAGTATGCAAGAAGCAAAAGTCTTTGTTGACGGACCACACTAATATTGTCCATTGTTATCAAAACCTCTCTTCACTAGAGTAATTCCTAACTTTTAAATACCTTGCATGAAGTAAATGTTTTTTTTGGCCCAAAATGTCATGCACTATTGTACTCGTTGTGAGACTTCCATGGAGGTGTGTCTCTCTCCAAGTTCCAAGGATAAGCTATTATTTCTCTTGAAAGGTAGGCAAGTCACAGAGGATTAATTCTTACCGTGCCCCCTGAACTTGGGTTCACATGTATTATCTTTATGAAACCATTTTAGGTTGTTTGAGTGAATGTATTTAAATCAGGCTGGGAAAATGATCTCTTAAATCACATCATTTTCTCCAGGCTAGTCCTCACTCAGAGCCCTGTAAATAAATGGTTTTGCTCTCTGTCATCCCATTTTGGGAGTTGCCTCAGTGAGGAGAGACAGAAGAGTCTAATATAAGAATTGTACCAGCCCAGGATGTCTGGGGACAGATGCACTGAAGTGTGGTCCTCTACTATAATCTGAGAGACCCTGCAGGAGCAGGGGTGCTGGGCCTCAGTTTCCCTCTGTTGCCCACTTG